>JAKLNC010000008.1:0-44254 GCA_022813145.1 Barbatosphaeria neglecta | reverse complement strand
CCCCTCTGCCCCCCCTTCCCTCTTGAATCGTCACACGGGGGGGGGTCCTTTTGGGGGTCCCCACCTTTTTTAATAGGTTCGGCGGTCGCAATCGGACCCCCCCCCCCCCCCCCCCCCACTACCCCGAGCCTATCGATAGGGTCCCAAGCCGGCACTTCCGACGACGGGGGGGAGACAAAGGAAGCAACGCATCTTCTCGGAGAACAAAATCTGGACTGGCCTGGCACCGGACTGGAACTGGAGACTAGGCGGTTGCCTAAACCGGGGACGGAAGAAAACTTCGTCGGCTGGTGGGGAAGCTGGCCGTGGGGATCCGGGGCTTCTGGAAGGAAGAGGAGGAGGGGGCTAGTGGGAAGCGACACAGTGGAAACACCCGCCGCCGCCATTCATCGGCCTGCCCCCCCCCCTTGGGTAAGCCAGGGAGAGGCCTGCAAAGATAAGATCCGAGACGACGGCGTGACGTGGGCGCCGCCTGAGGATTATATATCGCCGTCGTCATTACGCCGCCACCGCCCGTCGTCTGCCGTTCCGCTGAGAAGAGCAGCAGGAAAGGGAAAAGATCTCGCTGTCCGCTCTCTCCCGTTCGTGTGACAGGGGGAGGCCAGGCGACGCAACGGCAAGAGCGATACAAATCCGACCGTCTATCCGCCTATCTACCTAGACCGACGCATGGGGCCGGCCTACAGCTCCCCATCTCCTCTTCCATCTACCTTATCTGGCCTGCTGGATCCTGGTTGAGTGGTAGCGGTACCTGGCGTCTGCCATCTCCGGCGGGAGTTCCATACCTCTACCTTCTGCCTTCGCGATTACTGGGCGATTTACCCCCCCCCAAATCCAGCGGGGAGGTCTGACCGGACGTGAGACCGAGGTTAACTTCGTGCCCCTCGAGCTCGCCTTCGGTTCCCATATCGACCTGTTCCTGGTCGGTCCGTTTGCATCGCGCACTGCGGCTGGGATTAGCGCCTCGGGTCGGCGAGGCACACGGCGCCCTGCAGTTTGTTGCAGTTTCCTGTAGCCTCTTTCAGCACTGGGGCTGCGGTGGCTGCGTTTGCACCGTTTGCCTGCTAGGTGCATATTCGTTGGGACTTATCCGGCCTGTTTCCATTCTGACCATCTTCCTCTCCCTGGAGACGGCGACATCCATCGATCGGTGCTGCCATCTGGAGCTTGTCACGCCTCGGGCCCGTTCAAACCGCTACTCCCGGCGCTCTCTGGGTTTTCGTCCCGTCAACTTCGGAGCCGGTCCCCGTGCTTGACACCGGCATTGGCGCCGGCACTGCTATCGGCACCGGCACTGGCACCCCGCTAGTCAGACGACCCAGGCTCCTGCCGTCTTTGGCCGCCTTGCCCTTTGCTGGCCCTGCCTACCTCCCGACACAAAACATGGGCTTTGACGTCAAGCGCCTCTTTCGGTCGAGGAAGTCGCGGGAGGCGGTAAACAAGTACTACAAAGAAGGAGAGCCCGACACTATCGCCACCACTGCCGCCTCCAGCCCAGCTACAGCAGAGAGCCAGTACAGCAACCAGCCCAGCAATCAAAACAGTTCCAGCAACCTGCCACCCATATCCGCCTACCTCCTACCATCATCAGCTCTGACTGCAATTTCTTCCTCCATCCCCAGCAGCACCTTACAACAACCAGATTACCAGAACCACCATCGGAATCAGAACAACTACAATACAGAAACTACCGCGGCCTCCGACATGCCTGCGTTTCGCGGCGGTATCAAAAAGAAGACGCCTCGGAAAGGGTATGCTGAACACACGTCCTGGCCTCGGCGCCATTGTCATTACCACTCTGCCGTCGTTGGATCCCGAACAACTATGCCCCAGCCATGGCTTTCTCCTTCCGCGGATCTGCTAGGCCCGACCTAATGGGGGGAGCAGCACTGGATGTTCACTGGACCAGCTGGATCAGCTGGATCAGCTGGGACTGCCGAAATTGCCCTAACTGCTTTCTTTTTTTCTTTTTCTTTTTCTGCCTTCGCAGATGATCCCGGGACCAGACGTTATCTCGTTCCATGCATCGATCCCCACTGTTTTCCCGACGGGGATTTGAATTTCTCCTTTGGAAACCTTCGGCGGCGGACTGCTGACACGGCTTGGTAATGCATAGATATTTCACCGGCGGTGGCTTGTCGGCCGTGACGGTGGCGGGTAGCTCGAGCCATTCGAGCGATGCGAAGCTCGACAAGATGTTCGAGGAGCTGAGAAGTGGGTGATGACGGCTTTCTCCGCTCCCTCTTCTCCCCGTCAAAGTGAAACCGGCGAGGCTAATACTAGCAATGCGACAGATCCCTCGCAAGACGCTAAAGACACTCTCGGTGTCGAGTCTACAATGAACTACCTGACGAGTCTGGGCCTGAACCCCGAGAGCGGCGAGATCTTCGTGGCGTTGGAACTTGTCCAGGCGCCGAATTTTGGCGAGATCACGCGCAAGGGCTACATCGAGGGCTGGAAGGATACGGGGTACGTCTTGCACGTTTAAAGGAGGCAAGCAGCAAAGGAACATAGGGAGCTGACAGGGTTGTTTTGAACGACAGCATAATCGCCTCCAAGACTGCCCACGCGTCGTTCGTGCGCCAGCGCGTGCAGCAGCTCTCGATCGACCTCAGCTACTTTAAGAAGGTTTATCGCTACACCTTCGTGGCAGGCAAGGAGGGCGACCAGCGGGCTCTCTCCCTGGAGAACGCGATCGAGTTCTGGAACGTGATCTTCGCAGCGCCTGGCCGCCCGTGGCGCACTCCCGCACACGACTGGCTCGGTCTGTGGACCACATTTTTGCGCGAGAACTGGAAGCGGTCCGTCAACCGCGACATGTGGAATCAGGCGTTCGAGTTCGCGCTGCACAGCATGGAGGACGAGACGCTTTCGTTCTGGACCGAGGACGGGGCGTGGCCCAGCGTGATTGATGACTTTGTAGCGTGGTTCCACGCACAGAACGCCGGCCAGGGCCAGGGTAAGACGCAGGCCATGGAGACAGATGAGTAGGTCGTCATCCAGGACGGCCGGCAGGGGCAGGCGGACGAAAGTGACGCCTGCCACCCACACGGGCGGGATCGAGGTTGGGTCCGACTGATTCGCAGAGGAAGCAGCACAGAGGGGACTGGCTGTACTGGATGTGGATGAGTGAGCATACAGGCAGTTGGCTGAACCACGAACTGAAGAACCAAACCATGAACTCTTAGGCGGTCCATAGACTCTAGCACAGAACAAATATGCGATATGGAATTACCACCCATAAGCCTCGCCTCTTTTGATCCGTGTATCGAGAGTCGAGAGAGAAGGTGTGCACTCGTCTATTCAGAGGCTTTTCCCCCAGGTTCCCCCCAGGCTCCCCCCAGGTTTCCCCCCAGGTTCCCATCCCTTGTTTGTCTCGAACGCCCGAAGTTAGTCGTAGTGATATCGTGGCAATCGCATCGGATCCGACAACAAGCGCCGTGGACCGTTGCTTCTCCGCCCCGAGTAGGGAGGGAGATGTTGTCGTATCGCCTCGTATCATACAGTCCCAGTAGCAAGAACTCTCTGTCATTTCCCAGGAAGCCTCTTCGTCTCTTTCTCAGTTCCGCTCCAGCGCCTGCGCCCACTTGATCTCCCCAAACGGCGCCGTGCCCTCGATGCCGCTCCCCCGCGCGCTGCCCGTCCCACCGAGCTTGACGCTGCTGGCGCGGATGACGCGCGGATCGAGCGCCAGCGTCGCGCGCACAGCCTCCTGCGCGGCGGTGCCGCCGTCGAAGCGCAGCGCGAAGTAGTGGCCGCGCTTGTGGCGCATCTGGTGCTTCGAGACGGGGCGGGGGAGGGCGAAGACGCCCCAGTTGGCGAGGGAGCGGATGACGCCGCCGCGGGCGAGGATCAGTTGGCCTGTCGTGAGGACAATTCTGGGGTGGGGATTGCGTGTTAACGAGGGACTTTTGGGGGGAGGAAGAAAGTAGGGGGTCCGGAGGGAAGGGGGAAGGGAGACGCAACTCTTTCACCTCGGCGATGTTGCCGGGTCGGACCTGGTACCATTCAGTCCGTTAGCTCTCACGCATTCATTCTCTTCTTCTGGATCTTCAGGATTCTCGTCGGGCGGAAAATGGGACGCACGATTCCTATCAGCTCGTACAGCATCTTGGGTAGCGAGTGGGCGGGCGGCGCTGGGGCATCGGGCGGAAGAAAAAGGGCGCGGTGTGCTTCTTCGGTTTTGGAACTCGAGTTTGGCACGCGATGGATTTTTGAGAGGGGCGTCCCCGGCGGGCGGGATTTCCCGCTATCTGCTGCGTTGATGTCTGCTCCTGATAGGGTCACAGCCACTATAATCCGTAGGTAGCGAGCGCCAGGTTATCGCCGATTGGATAGCGATGGCGCTCGCTCTCTCCCCTTCCTTCTTTTTATTCTCTACTATTTAAGGGAAAAAGCATGAAGACTTAAATTGAAGGAAGCTGGAATGAACTCGTGTAGCTTTTTATCAAAAGACCCCGTTTCGTGCCCGAGGAACTACCAAAGTCAGTGCGTTGGACCCGAAGCAGCCGCGGTCTAAACAAAAAGATACAACATCCGCCTAAACGACCGCGTCTGTCGTCGGAAAACGTTGTGAAACACACGACAAGAATACTACTCCAGGTTTAATTACTTGCAGGTAAGTACCTGTGCAGCAAGTACGCAGACACTATTAAACAACCCGGTCGAGCGCCCAGGGACCCGAATAGCTGTGTCTCCTCGTGTAAACACGCACATTATAATTGTCAGGTACGTAGGTACGTAGCTATGCAACTGCCAACCAGCCACCAGCCAAGCTAAGAAGCGCTTAATCCGAGTCATCGCCGGGCATGACGTCCGAGTCGATCTTGTTCCATTCGTCTTCAATGTAGTCGCTATCACGCATTCATAATGAGCAAAGGCGGGGGGCGAACGGGGTAGAAAAGGGAAAAGAAAAGAAGAAAAAAGGACACGCACCCTGTCGTCTTGACCAACTTGACGCCCCTCTTCTTCATAAAGGCCAAGAATCGCTTCTTGGTGCGGATGCGCTTGAAGTGGGCGAGGATGTTTCCCCGAGGCTCGACCCCCTCGACCTCGCGCGTGGCCACGACGATCTTGAGGCAGTCTGCAGCGTACGAGACGTCGATGAGCTCGCGCAGACGGAGGTGGAAGTCGATCGGGTCCTTGAACACGCCCCAAGTCGTACTCGGCTCCGTCTCCTTTAGGACTTGATGTTCAAACATGGGATCGCCGTCGGAGTCGATCTCGGCGTCTACCCAGTGCCAGTACTGCGTCGTACGCGAGTTCGTCGTCAATTTAGATGTCTTCACCTGGTATACACGCCAGTCTTTCTTAACAACGCGGTCGCGCGTTAGAGAGTCCATCGAGGTGTATCCTGCGTACGCCAAGTCTTCCGGGTCGGGCACGATGCGCGGCCGTAGCCGTGTGCCGCCGAAAAGACCTAAAGGGGGCATATTAGGGGCGGGAGGGGGGGCTTGGTGAGTGGGAAAGGGAAGGGGGGTGGGAGGGTGCGCATGGGCGGCGCCGGTAGCAGCTGCAGAAGCGGCCGTAGCGGCAGCGGCAGCGGCAATACCGGCCATAGAGGGCGCAGCCGGAATGGGAGGCGTAATGGTATTGCCGCCCACCCCCGCCGGAGAAAAGGAGTTCACAGGAAAAGAGGGAGAGAGGAGCCTCGTGATCGAGGTGTGGCTGCTGCTGCTGCCGCTTCGGACCGAAGCAGGGGGGCCGCCGGTGGTCGAACCGGGGGCACCGGGCATCGCTGGAAACCGGGCGCGCGGGTCTGCCGAGACGGCAGAAAGGGTGGAAACCGGCGGCGACAGCGGCGGTTGCGACAGTTTCAACGGCAGTTGCTGCTGCTGCTGCCGTGGGTCGTCGTCCTTTCGCCTCAAGGGGCTCCCGCGAGTCAAGGGTGTGCCCGTCTGCTGCTGCTGTTGTTGCTGCTCCACGCTAGCCATCACGCGATTAGACGTACCGCTGAGCGACATGATACCCGAAACACCACCAACAGGAGGTGCAATGTAGGACGACGCTGCAGCGCGCTTCTTGGGCGATGCCGACTGCATAGGTCCCAGTGGGGGCTCCTTACGCTTCCCCCCCTGCTGCAGCTGTACGCGGAAGGCGCCGACAATGGGCCCAGGAGGGCTGCCGCCGCCGCCGCCACCGCCGCTGCTCGGGGGAGCCTTGCTCGAGCTCCCACTCTCCTCGCCGCTCGAACCCTTCTTCACCGAGGGACGGCCGATGTTACCGTAGCCAGACCTAGCACGCAGGTTCATGAGCTTCTCGTCGTGATACATATCGTTCAGGACCCGGTCGAGCCGGAATTCTTCCTTGTTTTCCGTGTACTTCTCGTGGAGGCGCTGGCGCAACCACTCGAGTGGGGTGACGTCTATGTTGAACTTGACCAACTCGTCCAACGTCGCGACCAGCCGGTACAGGATGTCGTAGTTGGCCAACCCGTTCGTGATCCAATGCTTGCCCACGATCTGGTACGGGTGGATGCTCCCCGAGCGGAGGAAGGCCATCGTCGCATTGCCCCGGTTCACCTGCCGCCCAGCCAGGAACCGTGCGTGCCGGGTCAGGGGTTCCTTCTTCTCCGAGAGGCGGGCGAGCTTGCTGCTCCAATCATTCAGCTTCGGCTGGATGATGTCGGCTACCGGCCGCCAATGCGGCTCCCAGTACGCGTGGTCGGTGGTGATCTTCTTCAGGGGCACGCCGCGCATGATCTCGGGCTCTAGGTAGATCATGCCATCGTGCTTGAGGCTCAGAGTGTCCCTGGTGATCTCGGGCAGTTCGGCTCCCTCTTTCTGCTCCTTCTCCCTCTTCATCTCCTCTCCCCGTGACTGTTGGTGCTGCTCCTGCCGTCTTCTTTCCGGCGCTACGTTCGTCACGTTCATCGTCGCCTCTTCAGACATGACGCTACTCTCCGCCGAGTCCGGCGTCTGGGCAGGGGTGGACAAGGCCCGGGCAAACTGCGTCAACGGCGGGACGCGGCTAGTCCCCAGCGCTGCGGCTGTAGCTTGTGACTGCTGCGGCGAGTGTGCCTGCTGAGGCGGCCCGGCCTGTAGACTTGGCGTTGAGTTGAGAGTGAACCAGGACATCGGGAGGGACGATCGCGGCTCGCTAGCCGTCGCCACTGTGGCCGTCGGGGCAGCGTCGGCCACGGGTTGGCGGGCTGAGCCATGGGTGTCCGAGCGGGATGGAATCTCCAGGGGCCCGGGAAAGCCGGCGGCCGCAGGAGGGACCGCGCCGTGGCAACCCTGCCGACTCCACTCGCAGTTCCCACACCGCGGGAAGTCCTCGCCGCCGACGATGACGCATTCCGCCCAAGGGCCCTTGGTACAGGTAGCACAGGCCCGGTCCTGGACGACGCCCGCAGCCTGCACCATGCAGCTGAGCCATCGCGTCCCCTTGGCATCGCTCTGGACCGGCGCGTAGATGGTTTCCCGGATCTCGTCCGTCAGGTAGCGGCCGGGCCGGAGCACTACGCGGCGCCGCACGGTCAGCTGCAGCGCTCTCTCGATCCATCGGTTGCTCATGGTAATCCGTCTCAGACGCTCCACCAGGTTGCCGGCCGAGTCGAAAATGCATACTTCGGTCCAGGCGGTCTCCGGCTGCTCCCGCCAATCACCACGGCCTTCCGGCGCGCCGTTCGCATCCCCGGGACCCCCCGAGCCCTCCGAATCTCCCGATTCATGCGAAGGTTGGCCTAGCCCTACTGATAACTCTGCTGACAACCCTGCTGACACTTCTGAGCTGTGCAAGCTGCTTAGGCTGTCATCGAGAGAGTCCGGCACCGAGTTGTCTCCGCTCAGGTCACCGTCGGCCATGGCGGTATGGCCGTTGGCAGCAAGGGCTGTCGGTCCGGGCTCCCCGTGGTCTTCGGGTGGCTGCTGCTGCTGTGTCCGCTTCTGCTCCCGTCCCTGGCGTCGCTGATCTCTCTCGCCGCTCCCCTCGTCGTTACCGCCCTCGCCCTCGTCTCCCGACTGGTCCTCGTCGGACCGGTACGTAGCGAACCAAGCACTCACTTGGGCGTCATCCTTCTGGCGCTGGAGCTGGAGCTCCCTTTTCATGCGGGCGTGCGAGACTTCGAGCTCATCCAGCTCGTTCTTCTTCGCGTCGATGACGGCGCGGGCGGCGAGTTGAGCCTCGGCGAGCCGTGTCCGCTCGGCTAGTGCCTCAGCCATCTCGACGCTGAGCACCTTCATCTTGGCCTCGAACTTCTGCTCGAGGCAAAGGTCCTCCTTTGCCCGCAACTTGGCTAGGCCGCTCCACCAGTTGGACTCGGTCACGTCCCACGAGGGGCGGTCCTCTTCGTCCGACATGGTTCCGGGGGGTGCTGGGGACTGTCGGAGTGGCCCTGGAGAATAGCGTGATATGTACGGAACCACGCAAGCACCACCGCAGATCCGCCCAAGTCCCCCAGCCCAGACTCGCTCACAACTCCGCAAGGAGAGGGATCCGCAAAGAGACCACCAGTCCTGGAAGAGGCTGAAGGCGGTTGGTCACGCGCGTGCAACAGCAAAGAGCAGTGGCAGCTTGGTTCGCTGCGGATGTGTGGTTATCCGGTTAGCTTCCGTCCAATACCCGAAATTTTCATCGCATGCACGAGGAGAAACGAGGTCCCGGGAAGGCCCTGCCAACCGTCGGTGTTTGGGGGTGTCCCGTTGGGGTTGGGCCACTGAGCGCGCGCGCCGGCCGTGCGACGAGGCCTGATTGACTACTAGCTATGAGTCTGCGCAGAATGTCGCAACGGCGGTGGGAGTTGCGGGATTATAGTAATAGGACAGCATACAGAATAAGCCTTGCAGCTGCTAGATGGTGGGTGTGTGCGGATGGTGGAGTATATTACAGAATCCTGGGGCGAGGGGCAGCTGACAGAGAACTGGGGAGGGGGAAGAGACGAATGAGGAGGGAAGATGAAGAGAGTAGTAGATAAAGGAGAAAGGGAAAAAGAGATAGGAGGGCAGAGAGATGAAGAACCAGTATGAACAAGCCATAACAAGAACATGGGTAGCAAGGTAGGGTCATATACAGACTAGTTGCAGTTTACTGTCTCGGGACCTACTTACTTTATGTAAGATTCTTAGTGCAAGAGTTTGCAATTGTATGCTATGTGATGAAAAAAAGCGAGGGCGGAAATATGATGAGACTGACTGCGGCCTCTTCGGCTGGTGTTAGAATGCGATAAAAATTGGTGCTATGTCGGCATAAAGGAGAAGGGAACCCTCACCGACGCATCCTCGCAGAAATAAAATGGGGCCGCGAGTTGGGACCGATAAGAGCAAGCTGAAGTCAAGCTGGCTGAAAGACAGCGAAGTGAGGCAGTTGGGTCTGGGTTGAGGCAGTTAGGTCTGGGTAGGAGGCGGGCAGAGGCAGAGGCGGGCAGAGGCAGAGGCAGGGTAGGGGGGGGGGGGGGTAGTTGTACCCATGTGAAAGCTCGGGTTGGACAATAAACTCAGAACATACACATACCCGTCTGTGGAGCATTAGCCCCCTGCAGGAGTATGCGCAAAGCAGCAGACCTCCACCGATTATAGTGGGCAGGCTGGGGACAGCCGGATGGTTGTCGGGTGGCCGGGCTGTGAACCTCTCCAGAGTGGGCAGTCCGTACAAGTATATACATATATATCGCGCCAATCCCGTCAGAGGGTCTGGACGGAGCCGATCGGGTAGGGCTTCGTGACGTTGTCTTCCGCGGAGAACAGAGCTGTGCCGGAAAGGATCGTAAGACCTATTATTATATGGCCGCGCTGCCAGAAGCCAGTAGTCGTCAGCCCGGCGCTACCACCCGGCGAGCGGTCGGGTTTGCCGTACTCTCCTCAAGCGAGCTGGATATTTTTACGTCTGGGCCTTTGCAAAGTCGGGCACGGGGCGGACGGGGTCAAGATGGGAAATGTGCTCGGGCAGGGAAGTGCAGAATAGGTAGATAAGAGGTGGGTGGCGGATAGAGCAAAAGGGGAAACGAGAAGAAAAACAATTCGCGGATAGACGGGGGGAAATAATAACAACCTGTGTCAGAGTTTTAGGAGCGTCGTCCGAGCCGCACCTTCCCAAACTGCTGGCGGAATATATAGTCGATGCCTATAACCGGGCGCTGTTGGGGCTGGGCTGGCCCTATCCAGCGCTATCTCATAGCGTATTCCGGCCTAAAGATTGCTTCGGCTTGCGCGGCGGGATTGTGTATAGTCCGCTATAACGGCGTAACCTAAGGGCGCTTCCGCAGCGCGTACTTCTAGCGGGTTTCTAGCTTTAGCTTCCTTTTCCTTTTTTTTTCTTCATCCCCATCTCGAATCTTGGACGAAGAGATGCAGCGGAGGCACGTGGATAATCCGGGATTTGGGGTTATTGTAGTTGATATTATATACAGCTATCTAAGGTGCGAATTGCTGAGGAGCTCTATACGTAAAGACTATTCCACCTATTGGCTACTAGCTGCCCCCCGGCCCAGCCGCGTGTCACAAGTCCCAGGCACTTTGGGCTTGCGTTTGCCTCATCGCTACCTAGAATCATTAATGGCAAAGATCGAAGCCACCGCCCGAAACGCCTCAAAATAGTATCGCATGCTGATGCACCAAAACTGCTGGCCAGACACGGCACGCAACGGCCGTGATCCCGAAAGCGGCGAGTCACCGCAGCCCATCCGATCCTCTAGACCGAAGCAACGTCCGGACCGCAGGAACGTCATCCGTATAGCATCCCCCGTCTGAACGCAGACCAGAAAAAGTAGCATATCAGCCCCCAAAACTCGAGTATTAGTTTTTCGCTGTGCTCTTAGCAAGGGCACGAAAGGGGCAAAGGGTGGCGAAGGCACCCACTTTCCCCCTTGAGCAGCGAACCTAGTCTGACCAGCCATTATTCCGCAGCCTTCCTTAGTTGGCCCTTAATATCTTGACGAGTACCGGTTTGCAGATGGCGAGTACGGGTGGTCGAAGGCGCTCGAGTGGCCGTACGGGTCGTCCGCGTAGACAGTGGCTCGGCGCTCCTCCTCCGGCAGTAGCTCTTTGACCTCCCAGTTGTTTACTCTGGTGCCCACGGAAAACTCGAGATCCTCCCTGGTGATCGAATCCCAGAACTAGAAGAGACGGGAACCTCGTCAGCAACCACGGTAGCGAAGACAGACCAGAAGACGACGATGAGAAGAGGCATACCTTGTAAACCATCATGACGGCCAAGAGGTTGCAAGTCGTCGCGAAAAACAGTCCATCCAAGTAGTGGCTCACGGCCGAGCAGAGCTGCGAGCTGAAGACATATAGGATGACCTGGCCCGCGATGAAGGCAAAGCCGGCAAAAACAATGTCTCCCAGCGGCCAGGTGTCCTCAAGCGTCCTAAGCACCAAGATGATTTGCAGGACCACGTAGATGAACAGTTGCACGGCGTTAAGCATGTACAGCACCACAAACAGGCCAACCGTGTTGACGGGACCCAGGCCGGCGAATGACTTGAACGTGGCCAGCGCGACCAGGAAGGAGATGACGAAGGCGACAACCGAGCACCCGCGGAGGGTCCACAGCGACAGCGGCGTGCCGTCCTCGTACAGCTGAAAACCGACGAAACCGTTGATAAGGAGGCAGGTGACCAGCGCCGAAGTCAGGCCCGACTGAATCGCGACAAAGTAGGGGTAAGAAGCGGACCCCGGCGGGGTCACGCCGGCATCGACGATGAGGGAGATGAAAGTGAGCGCCATGTAGATGTAGAAGAACGTGGTAATCTCTTTCCTGCCTGTAGGCCGATTGTCCACGTCAACTCTTCGTATTCAGCAGAAGGGGGGGAGGGGGGTAAGGGAGCAGCAAAGGCACACGCCGAGTTCCCAACGTACCCACAGCTGTGAACTTCCCCCGCACGTGCAAGATCATGACGACGGTCATGACGAGGGCCACGATGTGCATTGCGCTGGTGGCAGCCTGGAAGATGAGCGTATTCGCCAGCTCGATGTTCCTTGCGAAGCAGTCGGGCTCGATGCCCACACCACTGGAGATGGACGTGATGGGCCCGACGACCGCGCACAACGGCAGCGGTGCCTTGTGGCAGAGGTCTGTGAAGTCGCCGAAGCCGCCCATAGTGACGGCGGGTATGGCGATCTAGACGACGGAGGGTGGTAGCACTGCCGAATCGGCCGGACTGGCTCCGAGCGAAATCCGCCTGACACCGGCAACTGTTATGGCCGGTGACAAATGCCCTACGAAGATAGCCGGCAATGGCTTCTTCCCCTCTTTAGGATGATCCCTATCACCAATGATGCCTCTTCCAGGTGCCAGCCACAGAGTCGGCGCGGGGAAGGGACGAACAGGTCGACGCGCGCCAGCGAGTGAGTGATCGGGCGATCGAATGGTTCGGCGATCGAGTAGTTCGGCGATCGAGTAGTTCGGCGATCGAGAGACTCGGCGATCGAGGGGACGGGCGAGCAGGAGGCAACGAGAGATAGCTGGTAGCGGGTTGGGCGGAAAGCGAACGGGCGCCCACGCGCAGACGTAGGGAACGGATACGAGTTTCTCGCAGGTTGTCTCTTCGGCGGCAGGAGGGAGTAGAGATGACGATAGGGATGGAAAAGGATGGATGTTGTTCGATACGGGTTACTCGGCTAGCACTGCGGCGAGGGAGAAGGGCACGCGGAGCGGATGACAGGGGTAGTATACAGTTATAGTTATCATCTATCCTTAGTTACCGGAGAAGAGGAGAAGAAGAGAAGCGAGAGTGGTCAATGAGACGGCGTCTGAAAGAGCGGACGGGGAGAACGAGAGGGAGGGGCTGGGCTGCGGTGATGGTCTGGTTGCTCCGCTACGATGGGAGGAAGACGACAGCGTTGCCGTGGAAAAGGGACTTGGTGTGACGAGCAGCAAAGGACACAGGCTGACAGTGGCGGTCGGCACAGCCCCATCTTGGCCCTCGTCCGGCCACTGGCTGGCCTTAGAAATTCCCACGTTCCCCCACTGCCAGGATTTTTCAGCGCTCGGACCACCCGAATCGGTGGGCGTCTCGCCTAATTAGCCTGATCAAGCGCGCCCGCTCTCGCCGGGGCCCCTTTAGGCTTAGCGAACTTCATCGCCAGCACCGCGCTGTAAAAGGGGCGGAAAAGCCGTTCTACTTCAGACACGTCACGGCCCTAATGGGTGCAGCCTTGCGCATGTGGTCGTTGTCGCTGTCCTACATGGGAGACAGCTGGGTAACTATACCGATAATGAAATTCCAGAAAAAATAGTTATGAAATGCCTCGATTCCTCGGTGACAGCGGCTAACCATCCTTGACCACCTGTAACCGCGAATTGAGCCAGCCTTCAAACCGGGCGGCTTTCGGGATCTTCCGACTTTTGTTCATTGCAGCGCAGAGAAGGCAAGCACGTTACTCGCGTCCACCGGCACCTTCCGTTTCTAGATGCTGGGTAGGCAATAGGCCGACGTCAGAGTAGCAGACTCTGCAGCATCCAATATGAGAAGGAGCTACCCAGCAGCTACGTAGGTACCTACCCAGGTACCTACCTAGGTACAGGTACCTGTCTACCTATGAATACACCTCCTACCTTCCAGGCTCCTGGTACAACCTTTCCTACCTCGCATTTCGAGCTCTGCCCACATTCACCTCTTTTTCTACTTACCTTCAAGTTCATGCTCGTTACGGCCTTAGCTCCAAGCTACTTACATCGAGCGCGTACTGCAAGCAGCGCAAAACTTGTCGATGCCCAACCCTGCAGTGTTGTAGTAGCGTATTCCTGGCCTCACCAGTCCATTCATCGCAGCCCCGTCGCCCTTGGGCGTCCTGATCGAGACCATCCATCCATACCACCCACCATAGTGGCCCTAGAGTCTACTTATCTAAGGCCCTTTCCCATTCTCTGCCTCCCGTTCAGCGGCCGCTCCCGGTCGTCCTAACGTTAGCCAAGAACACACGCATCTCGCGGATCCCTAGCAGCGCTTGGGAGAAAGCCACTCGACGATATCATGGTGCCCGTGCAACTGGGCCAGCTGCGATGCCGTTTTCGCCATGTGGCTCGGAAACTCGGTCACTCGTACCCCGATGTCCGACGTGTTATCGAGGAGGATACAATACGATGTAGGCAATATCACCTCGCTAACTCTGTCTAGGGTTTTGACGCAGCTCAGCCAGCCGTTCGCGGCAGCGATATGGATAGGGGCAATGGTGCCGCCGCGTCCAGTACGGACGAATAGGCTGCTCGGATCTGCACCAAACGCGAGAAGGCTCCGAATCGACTTGTCATCGCCGGCTAGGGCGGCGTAGTGGCAAGGCGACATCTGCGGATAGTTTGTCGCCGCATTCGGGTCGGCACCAGCGCGCAGGAGCTCCTCCACGACGTCGGACCGGCCTTCGCGGCAGGCGGCATGCAAGGCCGTTCGTCCGACGGCGTCGCGGTCTTCGACGTTCGTACGATGTTCGAGGAAGAGCCGAACCACGTCGAGGGATCCTGCCGCCGCCGCCTGCCAGAGCGGGGTGCCGATCAGGGAGGATGTTCTGCTATCACATAGTTTGCGAATCTCGGGGCTCTGCAGCATGTACTCTACCGCCGGGATGTTGTTCATGGCAGCCGCCCTGTGCAGGGGCGTCTCGTACCACGCGTTGGAGACGGCGTTGATCCACCCGCTCCAGTAGGAAGACGACTTAGCCGACTGTTCCCGTCTGGGGACCATGAGCCGTTCGAGGATCTCCCCTACCACCTCGGAACGGACATACGCGGCAGCGAAGTGCGCTGGACGGTCGATGTGGAGGCGCGGAGCAAGAGTAGGGTCGTCGGGCTCATCAGGTTCAATCCAGCTGTCGTCCTGCTGCCGTTCAAGCAGGTATTTGAGCATCCCGACGTGGCCCATCAGCGCTGCCAAGTCAAAGACGGTGTAGCCGCTGTCGGACTCGTGGATGAGCTGCGTGCCCCGGCTGAGGAGGGCTCGCACTACCTCGTCGTGGCCGAACACCGCTGCCCAGTGGATGGGCCTGAAGCCGGCGAAGACGGGATCCCATCCGGCGGCGTCTCGAACCTGGGGTGGCGGCGCTGCTGTCCTCGCATCGATCAGGGCGCTGCTGAGTTTGCTGTCTAGGAGCTCTGACACAGCATCCACCTCGTTATTCATGCAGGCCCGCATCAGCATGTCCGAAAAGTGCGCCTCGAAGGTGTCTGCTTCGGAATAGTCCGGCCTCCTGACCGAGAATCTGGCGCCGCTCCCGTTGTTCACGAGGCCACGGAAATCGACGGGGAGGCCGCCGTTCTGGGCATTCTTGACGCGCACTCTGACGTTCTTCCATGTCGTTCCGAGGTCCGCCAGGCCGACGAAGTCCTCGATCAGCACGGATGCGGCGCGCTGGGCGAGCTGGGGTGTGTCTTTGGTCGTGTATTGATCGCCATCGACACGCTGGAACTTGTGAGGCCCGGGGTGCAGCCTCCGGACGATGCCGTACCCGTCGAGCTCCGACACTTCTTCCAGCCTCAGCAAGATGGACTCTCTATTGTCGACCGGAATTTTTTCTACGATGGCCACGCTGCCCTGGAAGGCATGTCGGTCGAGAGAAATCTCGGCCAGGGGGCGGCCTGCCCGCTTGACGGTCGCCGACTCGGATAGAGGCGCGCCTCGCCTTGGCCGCTCTTGGCGACACCAGCAGCTCCACGAGGATGAGGACGCGCTCGACCTGCTCGACCCTGCCTGGGTGACCCCGACGAATACGTCGACGGATTGGCCATCGGCGAGGTTCTTGGTGCCCACCTGGGGCTCGTCGTCGGCAAAGCTGCCAGCATCCACAACCTCAAACCGGAAAGCACCAAGGAAGCCATCGGCGTTGGAGTTGTCCGGCCGGAGGGTTCGTGCCTGAGAGTTCCACAACCGGGGTGGATAGACATCCCGCAGAATATGCCGCCGACCGCCGCTCGCACAGATATTTGGGTTACTACGTCGGCCGTCGCCGAAGCCGTCGTTGTTGTCGTTGCTTTTGTCATCACCCGTTGTTTCCTCGCTGCTATGGCCGGCAGCCAGCACGACGGATGGTAAAAAATACACGGGCTCCTGCCGGACGTAGACGTACCGGTACCCGTCCTCGACGCCTCCCTGGTCCAGCCCCTGGAAGCGAGGGCCCTCCATGGAACGGACGGCGTGATTATCCATACGCGCAAATTGGTCGCGCCCCAACGATCGCAGGAGAATCGCGGCAGAGCAGACCGTGGCAGGCCCACTCTCGGGCTCCTCCCCTTCGCGGACGGCGTACGACTCGCAGTCCAGGATCGCGTAGTACAGGGCCGGGGCGATAGCTCGGAGGAATAGCTGCACATGGAGGCCAGTGTTCGTCACGCTCGACGGCGCGCTCTCTCTAGTCGCGTCGGGCGGGAGGGCCCTCAGATAGCCCGTGGTCTTGAAGAAGGCAGGGCTCGTGGCTAAGAGGCCGGAGAAGCGGGGACGGTTCTTGTCGGTGCTCTCCCATGCGAAGAGGGTCTGGTCATTCGTGGCTAACATCGCGTCAAGCTCAGCCTTGGCTCTCACCCAGTAAGTATGGCCCCGAAACAGACAGGCCCACCGAGTATATTGTTATCACGTGGTATGAAAATAAACGTGGCTTGGACATCACTGCTTACATTTGAGAATCTCTTCTTGGAGACGGATAAAGGCTCTGGTCCCCTCGCCGTAGAGCAGCGGCATATTGACGCCGAAGATGCCCATGAGGCAGTAGGCAATATCCTCTACGCGGGTCGTTCGGCGGCTCGAAGCCCACTTCATACGGTTAGCGACGCTCAGTTGGTCGACCCGGAGCGAGCCGTCGAGCACACTCCGGTCGATGCCGGCGATATCGCCGAGAAGCGCGCCGAACTGCTCACCCCCCAGCTTGTGTCCGAGGAAGCGCCAGTTCTTATCATAGAATTCGACGTCCCTCGGGGCCACGAGCTCCTGGAGCGTCCAGCCGCGCGTAAACCACCGGCTCCCTCGTATAGCCGCCAGCGTCTCGGCGCCGAGGAAACAGGGCATGCCAGCGGCCGTCCGCCTCCGGATGCCCGCCGGGAGCGTTTCCGGCCCCGACACGTCGCTGAGGAAGGCATAGCAGATAGCTGACCTCCGGTAGTAGCGAAACATGCTGTTTATGGCTTCGGAGAGCTCCGAGCTCGACGTCTTGTCGATACAGCAGGTGTCGACCCAGATGAACTGGAAGCCATGCCATAGGGCCAGGCGAGCGGCGTCTCGGATCTTGGCGAATCCGCTCCTGCCCGTGATCGGGTGAGGTGCCGGGCTGCTGTTGCTAGTGCCCGATAGGTGCAGGGCACTTCGCAGCTGCTGCGTCTTAGAGTGGGCGCGGCCCTGGGTGTTAGAGCGATTGTATTCGCTGAGGTCCTGGAAGCTGACCTCGTCCCCGTCGCCGCCCCAGGTATGGGACAGGATGGCATACGGAGGTACGTCATCGTCGCGCCGGCTCACGAGCTCCAGCGTCTCCGTGTCGATGAGGCGCATTCCGGCAGCCGTTCACCCTAGCCTGCTCGGACAGCCGGATAGCCGAATAACCCCTGACAGGGGGAGACGTGTACTTTTTTTTCCCCCTTTTCTTGCCCGGCTCGTCTAGCGGCGCTAGTCGCGCCCCGACGGAGGCCTAAGGCGTAGGGAGAGCACTACTGAACGATGCCCGACGAGGCGATATCGAGGGTCCCACGTGATGCCTCGCCACTCGAGGCTCGCTCGAGGCGCCGAGGCCAGCACGACGGCCTTGCCTTTCGGGGCGGCGAGGATAATAGGGTCGCATGCAGGAGGATTCCTTTGCGCTGGCAAGGGGACACGGCTCGCCGGCGTAAGCCTGACAACGCCTGACAACAAGCTATGAGGACATAGGAGAGGGGGGGGGACGGTGAGCTGTCACCGGGCTGGCAGAGATGGCGCCACGGCCAATCAAGCGAGCGGTGCTTCACCTGTGCAACGCCTCACGAGGGGTGGACGGCGGACAGCGTGCGATGGACAGCGTGCGAAACAACCGACTGGTGGCTGCGAGCGTTGGCATTAAAAAGCGGGAAGTAAAGCGACAAGGGGGGAAAACCCTAAGGCGCGGGTCGAATGCGCACAGGCGGGCAGAGTGAGGCGGGACGCTGCAGGTCTCGGTGCGGTCGATGCCCAACCAGTCAGGCTCGCAGGCAGGCGAGAGAGCAAGGGGCGGTGGCAGGACGCCGGACGCAGGACGCCGGAACTGGCCCCGAACTGGCCAAATTGGCTACATTGGCCAACCGTTGCCACGGCGCGTCGCTCAGCCCTGCTGCCCCGCGCGGGGCCGACTGGACAGAGGGAGGCACCGCGAGGCGCTCGCGAGGACGGATCCGTACATGGAGGGGTACGACCGAAACTTGGTGGCTATCATGCCTAGCTATGAGTTGTCAACACCTCCAAGTCGCAGGCCTATCAGATTGCCGCTCTTCTTAACGGCCTCGCTCCTCGTCTCCGAGACATGCGTGTCTACAGGTACTTTTGTCGGCGCAGCTCCCCCGCTGGCCCGCGGTCTGTGACCGGCCGATCGTTGGTCGCACCAAGTGACCGCACGGGCGATCGCACCGGTGATCGCGCCGGTGATCATATTAGGCATCGTGCCAGTGGTCGCCGCCCACCGTCATCATGGCGACGGTCTCGACCGGCAGCGGCCAGACAGACAGCACTACCGGCCAGGGCGACAACAGCAGCCGCCCACTGCTACGGCTCCCCAACGAGACGCTCTTCCATATCGCCGACTACCTCGAGCCGGATGGGCTCGTGCGCTGGATCCTCACCTGCCGCCTGTTCCACGGCCTGTTCATCGACGCGCTCTACCAGCGCGACGTGGGCACGTCGAACCAGCTTGGCCCGGCGCCGGCGACCCCGAAATGCGGGTCCGTGAAGTATGGCCTTCGGCGGGGCCGCCTCGATACGCTGCAGCGGGCCGTCCGGGCCGGCGCCGCGACCACCACGGCCACGTCGGACTGGGTCTCGGAGGCCGTGGCCGGCGACGCGCCAGCCGCTACCGTCGCTTTCCTGCTGGCCCAGGGGGTGCCTGCTCGGCGACCTGGGGAGGTGACGCTGTGGCCGGCGATCCGCCGCGTGCTGGCCGCCTGCAGCCGGCCGCCTCGATGGTGCCCGCTGCCCGTGCTGCAGATCGTCCTCGAGCACTGCGGTCGAGCCAGCGGGGGCCGAGACTGGCCGCTGCATCCGGCGCCCGTCTCGCCGCGTGACGGCGACAGCGCGTCTGTCGAGGTCTGCGCTTTCCGGGAGTGGGCGTGCATCATGTCGCTGCCGCAAGTGCGCGGGCCGCGGCGACGCTGGGTGCCGTCGGGGTCCTGCTTCGGGGCCCCTGCTATCGCTACGAACGGGGGCAACGGCTTCGAGCAGGGCCAGCGCGCGGCTGCCCGCGGCGAATACGTCATCCGCGACGATCACTGTGTGCACCCGGACCCGTGCGCGCTCGCCGTCGCAAAACTGCTTCTCGCGCACGGGGCCGACCCGAACCTCCGGCGGCCGGGAGACTCGCTCGCCACGCTGGTGGTGCGCGGCGGCGACGGGGACCCCGACAACGGCCCCATTCGCAAGCCTATCGACCTCCTCCGCTGCCTGGCTAATGCCGGGGCGGACCTGAACTGCGGCGGTTCCGGCTCCGGCGGGCCCGCCTCCTCGTACCCGCACGCTGCTAGCAGTGCATCGTCGGCGAGGCACCCCGGCCTTCCTCGTCCGCCGCCGCACACCCAGCAAGCTGGCGACGGCGGGGGGGGAAGCGCCGGGACCGGTAGCGGAGCCGGAGCCAGTGCGAGTGCGGGCGCGGGCGCGGAAGAGAGTGACGGCGAGCCCAGCCCGCTGCAGCTCGCGCTTGCGGAGGCAGTGCGCCTCGAGTCTCTAGAGCGCTTCCCGCGGGGCCGGAACTGGGACTGCTACCCTCCCGCTGGGGTGCGGTGTCCCAAGGCGCCCGAGGTGGTGCGTTTCCTGCTCTCCCGCGGCGTCGCTGTCGATCCGAGGTCACGCAGGCTGCTGGACCGGTGGGACCCGCAGTGGCGACGGCGCTGGCCTTTCTACGATGAGCAGGGGCGGTGAGCATTCGGGGAGAGGGGAGAGATGGCTGCGAATGCTCGAGAAGACGTTAAAAATTCGAATTCGGCTGAGCCGTCCACCTGTCGGACTGGACGACTTCTCTTCGTCGTTGACACTCTTGGTACGCGGCGAGATCTATTATTGCATTACTTGGTCCTTGCGCGGCATCCGGCCTGAGCTTGCAGGACCGACTCCGAGAGAAAAGGACATGAGACGACGGTACGATGGCGCGTCTACTGGCGCGTCTGCTCTCTCGCGAGCAGTATCTACCGGCTCTGGTGTCACCGACTTGGATGTCTCGTTTCTGAAAGGGGATAGTCTATCTTTCTAGCTATATGCATGACTACAGGTACATATCTGCCTCGCAAATACAAGCCACGATCCCGACTCATGAAGCCCACCGAGGTACGTCCACGGTTTGGATCCATCGAGCCCCCCGCCGGGCCCCCCATTCCCCGGCGCAGAACCCAGCAACGCCTTGTTGTACCACGAGGATCAAGACACGAGGCAAGCCACCAGCTAATAGCACTATCACCACCTTACCTCGGGATCCAGTCTCCGCCGAGAACAGCGGCGCTGCCCTGGTGCTTCCGGACGGGAGTGGCTAGCAGCAGCAATAGTTTACCGGCCCATTGGATCCGACTATCCAGTACTAGGCCGGGCCGGGCGGGGTCGGCAGGGGGTGGCCGACTTATGAAGTCCTTACTAAAGCCTTAGGAGGTATGTACCTTCGCAAGCCTGTGCATAAGCAGGTGTACAGAGACTGCCCAGCCCGAGGGACGGACTGCCGGCAACAATGGAAAAGCCTCGCTTGGCAGAACACAGAAGCGCCGTCCCCATGGGGGAGGTGGAGTTCTCCGCACAACTAGTGTCAGTGCTAGATGTTTTGAATGTCAGTAGCTTCGGATATTGAGGGGGAGAGGAGGCGACTCAACGGATTTGGCGTGCGGAGAAGAGGAGAGACGAGGCGGAAGTGCCCTACAGAATACCGAGTTGTACTGGGATGGCAGCTCTACTGAGTACCGAGTTAGTTCGTGCAAGGTGCTGTAAATAACTTGGTTGACAGCCGCGGCCTCCATGGTCTGCCCGTAGCTCAGAGCGTGCGCTCCCGTCCCCGGGGGCTTGGGGGGTGCCCCCCCCGGGGCCCCCCCGCAACCCACCCACCCGGCCGGCCAAAGGGGGCTTTTGGCCCCCCCCCCCCCCCGAAAGATCGAGGTTGGGAGGGGGGAGGAGAAAAGGAGGAGGCGAGGTAGCATCGCGCCGGTTGGGGACCCCGCATCGAATCGAATCAACGGACTGCCGACCCACGCGTGCCACGCAAAAGCAGGCAAGCAGGCCTCGCTTGTCCCTGGACCGTCCCCTGGACCGTCCCCTGGACCGTCTTATGTCCCATCTCATCCTCGCTCTCCCGTTTTTTTGCTCTCTCTGATCCGAACTCAGGACGGGCTGTCTCTCTGCCCAGTATCTCTCGCTCCCCGCGCTCCCGCGTTGCTTTTTTGGGGGTGGTGGTGGTGGTGGGCCAGCTACCCAGCCGAGGTGGGGAGGCCAGAAGCGAAGCAGGCTCCATCGAGGCCTTGAGCCGGTCCATCTGTCCGTCCCATGCTTCTCTCTGTCCTAACTATTGTTACTCCTCCTTTTGCTAGCGTATCTGAGCGCGGAGAAGTCTGTTCCTCCTGAACTCCTGCTTCTACTGCTTCTTACCCCAGTTCGCCCCAGTCTGGACCTGGGCCAAGAGGCAGGCAGGCAGGCACGGAGGTATTCCGCCTATCCTATCCCCATTTGCGCTGGCCTGGCTTCCAGGTAGGTACCTAGGAGTAATTAGGAGTGGTGGTGGCATTGACGGGAAGAAAAGGATGTGCGTGAATCATATATTAAGTCGCCTACTTGCTATAGTATTACCTGTATATGTAGCGTCGCGCATCCTGTCCCATCCCATCCCATCCCATCCCATCCCGCGTCGCTGTCGCTGTTCGTGCTTCCCTTTCCGTTCGTCACCCCCCTTCTTCTTCTGGCCTGTCCAAGTTAATTTTGCGTGCCCACGTACCATAAGGTGCCTACGTGGGCTGTAATACCCCCTCTTGCCTTCTCTTTGCTTCCGCTGTTCGTCCTCTCTGTCCCTCGACTGACTGGCTCCGTCCTCTTGTCCATCCTCGTTAGGTCGACCGGTAGCCTGCACCAAGCGAGCAGAAGGTTATTTTGAGGGAAGGCCGAGAGAGAAATAGGCATAGAAAAACAAAGCTACACAGAGAGAGACGGCGGACATCCCACGATGACGACCGAAGCGGCCAGGGAGGGCCGGCACCTGGTGCACAGGTGAGATGGCTTCCGTGACTCTTCTTACGCCGCCGAGACGATGCTAACGAGACCAGCCATGCCAAGGAGGGCGACGTTCCCGGCACCGTCGACCTGCGCGCCGTCGGTCAGTATTCGGCCTCTCGTCCTAGACTTCTAGACCTACAAACACTGACCTCCGTCCAGAGGGCGACGACACCGCGTACGGGCAGGCGCTCTTCCCCGTGCCGGCCGAGGACCCCAACGACCCGCTGCAGTGGCCGAGCGCCAAGAAGACGATGATCCTGGTCGTGTGCTCGCTGTACTCCTTCCTGGGCAACTCAGCCCTGCTGGGCCCCAGCGTGTACATCTCCATCTACGCCGATGAGTTCTCCATCACGCCCACAACCGCGAGCAACCTGATCAGCTACGCCAATCTCGCCTTCGGCTTTGGTACGTCGGGGGACTTTCCCTCCCTTCCCTACTTGGAGATCCTTGGCTCACCGGAATAGGCTCGCTCATCCTCGTGCCGCTGTACCACAAGATCGGGCGCCGGCCCGTGATGCTGGGCTCGCTCATCTTCGTAAGTCCTTTTCCGTCCCCCCCCCCCCCCCCTTTTGCCCCTTTTCGACCGCGGACTGACACCCCCCAGCACTGTGTCGGCCTCATCGCCGCCTCGCAGGCCACCACGTACGGCGGGCTGATGGCCGCGCGCATCGTGCACGGCTTCGGGTCGGGTGTGTGCGAAGCCCTGCCCGTGCAGCTGGTCAACGACATCTTCTTCCTGCACGAGCGCGGCAAGCGCCTGGGCTACTACACCGTGTGCCTTTGCCTCGGGTCCACGGGCCCGTTGTACGCCGGCTACATGCTGGCGGGGGGTTACTCGTGGCGGCTGTTCTTCTACGTCGAGTTCGCCTTCGCGGCCGCGCTGCTCATCTTCGCCTTCTTCGTCGTCGAGGAGACAACATACCACCGGCCCGGCAGCCCCAGTCCCGGCAGCAGCACGCCGCCGTCGCTGGGCGGCGAGGACGTCGGCGCCGAGAAGGTCGAAGAGGCCGACGTCGTCGAGCGAGAGCGGCCGACGGACGTCGCTGCTGCTGCTCGGGTTATCCCGCCGCGCAAGACGTTCCTGCAGCAGCTCAAGTTCTGGGGTGTGTGGGAAAAGGACTCGCCCTTCTTCCTCATGATGGCGCGCTCCTTCACCTACTACCTCGTCCCGCCCGTCTTCTGGGTCGTCACGACTTACGGTGGGTTTCTTTCCCCCTTCTGGTCTATACCACATCCCCTTACCCCCGGACCGACTCCGACTGTGACTCCTTCCGTCACTCCTGATTCTGTCTCCGACTGTGACCACTGACTCTGGCCTCGACAGGCATCTACATCGGCCTCGGGGCGCTGTCCTTCAACTACATCTTCCCGCTCAAGATCACGGCGCCGCCTTACAACTGGAGCGAGACCAACTCGGGCCTGATCTCGGTGGCGTCGCTGATCGGCTACGTGGCCGCGATCCCGTTCACGGCCTCGTCGGACGTGCTAGCGGCGCGGCTGACGCGGCGCAACGGCGGCATCCGCGAGGCGGAGATGCGCCTGCCCGTGCTGCTGCCCGTGATGCTGCTGGGGCCGGCCGGGCTGATCGTGTTCGGCTTCGCGGCCGAGCGCGACCTGCCTTGGGTGGCGTACTTCGCCGGCGTGGCCATGGACCAGTTCTGCTCGTACTTCTACTTCACCTTCACGCTGGCGTACGCCATCGACAGCTACACCGCCAACATCAGTGAGATGCTCATCGCCATGAACCTGGGCAAGCAGGCCATCAGCTTCGGCATGGGCTTCGACCTGCTCAGTTGGGTGCTCGAGCACGGCTACGCCGTCATGATCGCCGGCGTTTTCTGCGGCATCCTGCTGGCCAATAACCTCGCCCTGCTCATCTTCCTCGTATGGGGCAAGCGCATCCGCGTCTTTATGAGCACCACCTGGCTCGCCCGCCTGCACCGCTCCACCGTGCGCGAGGTGGCCGTTCACTAGTCCGTATCCCGTAGGAGATAATGCATACCTCCCTACCTCTAGAGGTGAAACAGGGGCTCGTGGTCCGTAGGGAGGCGCAAAGGACCCTCTCTTCTCCTCCCCGTGACAGGAATAGAGCGTGAATCCCGATCGAGACGGCTTGTGTGAAGGATGGAAGGAGTGGAATCAGGGGTGTATGCCACGCTAGCCGGATTCCTTCCAAAGAAATATCCAAAAAAATCATCAGAAGCAAAAAAAACCGACCTGACGTGGCGGCCGACAATAGAACCTGTACTGCTGCGGCCGCAGACAATATGGAAGCCGACAGTGCATCGGCCCCCCTCAGGGGCCGGTGATTTTGGGGGCTTCCGGGCCCGGCCTTTCCTGACTGGCTGGCTGCACTCATCCGTCCTTCCGTCCGTCCGGCCGTCCGTCAGCCAGTCTTCCCGTCATCCGCCTGTCCCTAACGCCCGTCATTGCCAGTGGCATTTCAAAGTGTCGGAGCAGCAGTAGCCGTTGGAAACGACACACACAAACGCGACGCCGAAACGACAGAGGCGACGCCTGCCTGACCTTACCTTTGCCCTGCCTTCGCCACGGCAGTAATGCCGCGAGGGTAGACTCGAGCGCAGTACATACCGGATGGCAAGGACGCGTATGTGCTCCCGGCAAGACGTTCCATGCACCATACATATGTTGCACGCCAGTAGGCAGCAAGAATCGATAGACAGGGGCGGGGAGCATGCCGATGACTACTCCGGATGGCCACCGGCGACGCGATGTCACAGACGACGTGTGCACAACTGGCGGTGTGGTGTAAAAGGGGCGACAAGGCAAGAACGCGCTACTACTGGTGCGGCGGCGACAGCACCGTCCTTTTCCCCCTTGGCCATCGTCGTCGTCGTTCCCTGGCAGAGGAGACGAAGTGTGGAGTGGGGTAAGTGGCCGCCAAGAAAAGGGTACGGAACGAGTGCGCACTCCGTATGGAGGAGTAGCAGGCTGTGGCTGACGACGACGCCAGTGGCTGAACGGCGATCTTGAGAAGACAAATAAGATAAGGGGCCGACTCCGTCCGTGGCTCTGCCCAGGAGCGAGCTCCCCCAAATAGGAGGCAGGAGACGGCATCGGGGCCGGTCACTGGCTGGGGAGAAAGGCGCCGTGACCTCGACCCTCCCTCGTAAAGACGGAGACCAGCGAGAACACGGAGTGAGAATATAAACGAAAAGATACACATGCGAATGCGAGATAAGAAAGAGAGAAACAGGAAAACGGGGGAAAGGAAGACCCCCGACACGACCGGGCGAAGGAAGCCGGACACGAAATGTGCCCTCTTCATATCCGGTCCGATGCGCCCCCCGGCCGAAGACAAACGTCAGAACTTCGCCATTGATGGGCATCGCCGATCGTGGGTTGTCTGTCCTATGGGATTGAGTCCGGCCTGAGCGGGGTATGGGTGCATGGAAAACGGAAGAATGTCGAAAAGGGAAAAGAGACAGAGAGAGAAAGCAGACAAGCAAGAGGCGTGAATAAACGCCGCATTACTATGTGTTCAGCGATCTGCTCTTTGCTCTGTTCTCCCTCCGTACAAGGCGGGCGTTCGTCACCACCCCTCCCCTTTTTTTGCCCCCTTGCAGGATGGCGCGGGGAAAAGTAGAACAGCAATGATACGGTCAAAGAAATCCCTCGAGACGAGTCAGTGGGACAGCATGCTTCCGACGGGACGCTTCAAGGCCGTTCTATGGCGCTAACGAGAGTCCCATCCCACTCCGTAGTAGTCGTACCATTTTATTGGGAAGGAAGGGGTCGAGGAAAGAAAAAAGAACCCCGCTCTGGTCGGAACCGGAGGCCGGCGCTGCTGACATAGAGGAGGACCTGGGCGTGCGCAGAAAGCGAGAGAGACCCGGCGAGGAAGATCGCCGGAGTGAAGGGCGCGGAAATTGAACAGCGCGGAAATTCTCTCGGATCCAGTGCTTCGTATGACCTCGATTCGGATGGTGTGTTGCTGGCAGATGATGCGTAACCTCCTGGGCAGCAAAAAAAAAAAGAGGCTGTCGTCGAACAGGCTCCCGAACCTCAAAAAATGGACCCTGCGAAAGAGATCGGCGCAGCTTCCCAGACCTCCCATGCATGACCTACCTTACCCAGTACGATTCGAGTATCACAAATAGCTATTCTGTGGCGGGGGGGGATGGAGCTTCCTAGCACCCCCTTACCGGCGGACGAAAGACGGAGAAGGGAGAGGGGGTGCGTGTAGTGGCCGCCCAGGAATATTGGAGATATCATACCTCGTACTTTTTTTTGTTGGTAGGGAGGGGCGGGGGTAGGAGCAGAAAGAAACCGCGCATCCCCAGCGACGCTGCCCTCCGTTTAGTGACCTTGGGGCCTTGGGGCCTAAACCAGATAAGGCAGCAGTTAGTCATTTAATAGCAACCGTCTTCGTTCCCGCGCACATCGATGGGTTCCCATCCTCCCATCCACTTACCTCCGAAGTACTGATGTTGGATGGCCAGCGAAGAGCACAGGCTCCAGGGGGCAGGGATGGGTTGCCTGCACCTAACAAATTTACGCCGCTCCAAACACCACCTTCTCCTTTCTTGTTCGTTGCCGGGATGATGATCGCGGCCGCTCTCTCCTGAGTACTTTCTGCTGGAGCAGGAGGGCGGCGAAGCTCGGCGCAACTAACGGACCCATAATTGGACATGCGTCACAAGGTGCGAGGGGGAAGAAGGCATGTACGTCCGTAGTCCGTCCCTCCCTGTCTGCAAGCCCGGATGGCACGGGACTAGGTCACGTTTCCTTTCCTCTCCGTGCGATCGAGGAGTCCACCCTTTGGAGCTCTTGGGCGATACCGAGTCGAACGTGTCCGGCAGCAACCCGCCGCTTTCCGGATTGCCGTCCTCTACCCAGCGAGACACCGGCCTTTTTGCCGAAGGCGGTGCGACTCTCGGACGGACTAGCTCTGGGCTCCATGCCATTACCTTACCAGTGACTTGTGCTATTCTTGACGACCACGTACGCAGCCCGAGCACATCTCGGGATGGTGCTGGATCGCCTGGGCAGCTAGACAGTGGTCAACGGCGGTGTTGGCTCCAGTTCCGAGCGAGTTCCGAGTGAGTCCGCAGTTCGACGAGGACGGCCGCCACCACCAACGCGGGCTGAAGCTAGACTTGGGCATATTTCACCCTAGAAAAGCGCCGGCGGGGCAGCGCCTGCGTAAGGAATCCGGGGAGTCGCTCCGCGTCGAAATCGTCTCGTGATCTGCAGACGCCTTGTTTTCAACAACCGAGCTAGCACGGCTTGTCGTCCCGATTCGCAAAGTGAACTGAGGAACGTCGTAGGCCCAGCCAGCTGTGGCGTCAGGCGGTTGGCACAGCTTTCCGTACAGCTTTCCGAGCCGCCAGTCGGACGGGATAGAAATGCCCTCCGCGGACGAGACGGTGGGGGAGGAGTTCGACGCCTCCGGAACTCGATGGCACAGGTGCCATGATACGCGCGGCAAGGAAAGCTGTGACTGCAAGGGACAGGTGTTCAATGCTGCGCAGCGTAAGCCGACGACTGCCCCTTGGAAAGCGGAACGGTGGGAAAACACGGTGGGAAAACACGGTGGGAAAACTGGTAGCGCTGCCGCTTTCAGCTATGTCGTATCGTGATACTGCACGCCGCGAAGTGCCACATGGGGCCAATGAAGAGGGTCTATTGCGTCGAGCTGCGAGTTTCGGCAGACAGAAACAGAGGGCAGGGTTTTGGAGGCCACTTTACCGCAAAGAACCGCTGCACTGTGAGGAGGCATATCGACCCATATCGGAAGGGAGGGGTCGGAATTGTGTGGGTGGCGAGCAGGTGCGGCGGCATATACCTAGGTAGGTAGGTAGGTAGTAGGTACTGGTAGATACGACTGACTGCTCGTTTCCGTCCGAGGGATGTGAATTACTAAACTCGCGCTATGATTGTACGTAGAACTGCTGGCGACCAAATAAAGGTGGCGGCAAAGGAAACCCGCCGATGGGCTATGCGCAGAGACGAGTATGTGGTTGCATGCAGGCAGTGAGCGGTTGCCCATCGCCCAAGTAGGCTGGCGACCTGATTCGTCGCTCGGTTAGCACTTGGGGGGCAAAGCACTGGCGGCGAGGCCACGAGGCGTGGTGCCGATGGTCAAAAACGAGACAAGTGGCCGTGCCCAGTGGTGATAACTTATGGGGAACTTGCTTCTCGAAAGGCGGTCAGTGGTGTGAGGTGAGGTTGGTGAGAAGGGTGGGGCTGCAGCTAAAGGACTGGAGACTCAAGCCGAGGCGATACTGAGCGGCCCGGCCACGGTGGAAGGCAAGTTAATAGGTTGGTGAGCGGCCCAAGGCCGGCTGGGAGACAGGCGGTAGGCGAGGAAGGCAGGGTAGGGGCAGTAAGGAGCCACTGGGAGCCAACGAATCGGTGAGGCTGGAAGGTTCGATGAGCCTGGCCAAGGGTAACCACCCCCCTTCTAACGCATGCCAGGCGGAGACGAACATACGGATACCCTCGCTCGTGCTCGAGTCGCTGGTTGGTGGAAGGTCGCCCGCAGAAGGACACCGTTGCAGTGGGTAGGGGTATCGCCTTTCAAGCCATGATGCAGCAGCGTCAGCTTGGAGGACGTCGGCAGGCAAAAAGGGCCCTTTCATTATTCTGATTCGTGTGGTATGTACGAGCTGGACACTGAGCGACGCAGCTCGGGAAAGGCTACGTTGTGGCTGCCTGAGCGTCGCGAGAGCCTGCACTCGCGGCCGATATCGATGGAGCGAGGCGTCGGTGGATGGGCCTCATATGCCAAAGCTGAGGAGTAATACCCGGCCGCGAGGCGAGCGAACTGTTGGATGCGGATTTGGACTGCTTCAACGTCGGCTGACTGACCAACCGCCATTCCGATTGCGTGCGGAAGACACGGATACGCAGACCGGCCAATAAGCCCACTTGATAACGACGCCCGCCTCCTGCTAATCCGTACGTATGTACCTAGAGGCGATGGAGTCTCCAGCTTTGTGTCTGGCCTCCCGTTGGACGGAAGGGGTCATTGCCAAGGCAAGCAGTTGGGCCGAACAGGTCCAGACTCGCTGCCTGCGTCGTATAACTGCAGTGCTGAAAAACGGCCAGGATATTTCTTGTGCGCTAGCCGGCCTGAGACGCGTCTCTGGTGTCATCAGGATGCAAGGGTGTAGGATGCAGGATGAGAAGGGGCTACTCGGTTTCCTACTTGTACTTTAGCGCTGAGGAGATGTGGTTGGAGCCAAGGATGTCCGTCTCGAGCTGTTGTGAGCATTTCCAATCAGACTCTCCTTCCTCTTGGCCTTCAAGGAGCAGCCGATCGGCCTTGGGAGACGGATGTCAAGACTTGAACTTCAATCTCGCCGTCATTGAGGTTCGTCATTGAATCAGTAATATCCAATATGATGTGGCCAACCCCGGAGAGGCGAGGTGGGAGGCTGGCTGCCTAGGCCTCGTGCCCCCTCGTGCAAGAAGCCGTTAATTCGCGGCGGACCGACCGCAGCGACTTGGGAGGCAGGACTTGACGCTGGGCCCGAGCTGACTCCGGCCTTCGTACGAATCCGTAGGTCCCCCCCCCCCTGGGCGGGGCTAAAATTGCAGCCCCAAAGAGCGGGAAGTCGTCGTGTCGGTGCTTGGAGTCCTTGGCTAGGGCTCGCTGCCAGCGTCAAGCGGCCCCGGCGCTCTTCCAGAGCGTCGATTTGTCGCGTCGATTTGCGGGATGACGCCGGGGCCGAGTGCCTTGCTGCTTCTGGTGTCGCCCCTCTTCCCCCGGTCAGTGGGACGAGGTCGCGGAGACATGGATGCCAGCCCCGCATTTCTACTTAGGGAGAACAGGCCTCCTGGACTACCGTTCTGTGACGACGAGGTCAGAGTGCTCCTCGCATGGCGCTGCGTCCAGACGGGGGCTTCGGGAAGGCGAGGCCGGCAGGCGTCTTTCGCCCGCCTCCTTTTCTGCGTGCGTGGGTGTGCGTGGGTGTCGGAGGGAGAAGCGACGAGGCGAGACCTGCACCTGCTGGCCTCTTGGTCCCGTCGTCCATCCAATGAGACCTGTCGGGGGACCAGCCTGGGGGCTGCGAGGAACGAAGGGGCTAGTCAGCCGGCCGGGGTATCACCAGCCAATCGCGATGGCTCTGTGCGTGTCCGCCCGAAGTGGATGCTTGACCGACTGTGGAAAATATCAATTAACGCGCTGCACCCTAGGCCGACGCGGTCCGGTCGCGCCTCCTCCCCAGCTGCGTCGCCGCTCACGATCTGTACGAAGTACCTGTCTCGTACCCCGTTGGTGTATAGTTGCCCCGTCAAACGAGCGGGTAACATGCGGTTTGCTGCCGAGTGCTGCTGAGCTGCCTGTCTGGTTTTTCCAGCCGGAGGCTGTTTGGGCATGGGGGCTGGAACGGCCGCATCTCGTGTGACGACTCTGCCGATTCATCTCGGCCCACATGGACGCCCCCAGCAGATTGCGAGGCCGAAAGCCTACGGAGATAACAGTCGCGCTCGATGCTCCGTTGATCGTTGATGAGTGGACTTTCTCGTAGGACCTGCTGGCAGTTACAGAGTCACAGGCGGGAGGGGAGAGTGCTCCTACCGAGCTCGACGGAGACGAAGAAAAGGACCCACCTAACGGAATGCACCTGCCTTTCAGTTGGATGACGCAACTCTGCCGAACAGGCACAAGGGGAAGGCACGCAGGACGAAAGAGAGGAATAAACGAGCAATACTCTGTATGTACCTCCGTACAGACTTTGCTGAGTACTTGTCCAGATACTGAGCAGACCTGCCGATTGTGACCCCTTCCCCCGCTCATTTGACCAGAACTCGCAGCCGTGCCAGTCTTGGCCCCAACCGCCCAAACTCGCAATCCGCCCCTGCAAGCGAGAGGCCGCATGGGCATAGCGGCGCTAGTAAGGGTTTGAACGTCGGCCCAGAGCTGGATCAGAAGGGCCAGGACCGGCCGCGCCACAGATTGGGAGGATGCATCCACCCTCCCTGTACGGATCACGGCTACACTGTGCGCCGAAGGTCGTCAGGGTGGCCGGCGGGGGCTGCTGCGGGCTCCCCAGCAAACGAACAAACCACAAAACGCCCCGGTGGCTCGAGGCAGATCGCTGCCGTGCTTTTCTCGTCTGGCTGGAACCGCCGCCGCCGCCGCCGCCGCCGTCGCCGCCGCCGTCGCACAGTGCCTGATGGGACTCTGGCGCTGCGGCATGGATTATTATTAGCGTGGTGTCGCGTCGGTCTGCTGGCTGGTCTCAATGGATCGCCCGCCGCCCGCTGCCTCTTACTATATGCCCTGCTTAAAGACATTCCACATCATCGCCCTCGGCATCATCAGGCATCACCAGACCCTCGCCCCTCGCGTCCGACGGCGGCAGAGGACGGAGTGCGTACGGAGTAGAATGGCACCACAGGACGACAGCGGTCCAGCGGCATCCCTCCCGGGCAATCCCATAAGCAGCCATCACGACATGGTCCACCGGGTGTTGGATCTTCTTTTTTTGAGAAAGCTGCGCGGGCGGCATCCCCCTTTTTGTCCCTGTTGGAAGAGAACGGCCCCCAATTTGCTGGCTCAAGTATTAGGTGGCTTTGTTAGCAGTCCCTTGCGGCAAGGGAGGGGGAGATCTGCAGGATGCAGAGCGAGCCCTGATTTGACCCGCTGACCTTGTGCCGTAATAGCTGGCAGAGCCCCCAACGGCACCCAGCCATCCCGCCCGACGTCCAACGCGGCTGTCTGCTGCGAAAATTCTCTCCCTGAGTTCGGGCCCGTCCTGGATCCTTTGGCCTCTACAGTACTTCTTACGGATTAGTATTGCGGTCTACACCTTTGCTCTAAGACAAGCCGTCATGGTATCGGATGCGACATGCCTTTGTCTCGCAGGCCTGCTTCAACTTCTTCACACCACCACTTAATACAGCACAGCACGTCTCGCTTCCGTCTCACCGGCTGGGCTCTTCGCCCGACCGCATCCACCAAGCAGCGGGTTGGCAAGCAAGTGCAGTCACCTTATTTTTATTTTTATTTTTATTATTTTGCGCGCCGTGCTGAACCTATACCACCGCCGTGCGACGCAAACGCAGACTCTTTGGTTCCAGAACGGGCTACACGTGGTATCAGGCACCTGTTTCGCACTTACTGAGTACAGCCCTCACTGGTGCTTTTTTTCCTCACCCTCTTGGGACATTCCTCCGTCCAGAGGGCGCCTCTGTACAGATAGACAACCCTTCAGCCGAGCGAGCAGCATCATCGATAGCTTGTCGGACACCGATCCCGGGCGGGAAAGGCGGGAGATGCAGAGGCCAAGGTGAGTGGGTAACTAACCTCGGGGGCCACAGAGAACGAAGCATCTTGTTGTAGGTATCCGTTGCCTACATCACTTGCCGCCCACGGAGACAAGTAGCAGGAGTGATCCATTTCTGAACGAGTTTCCTGTCTCTTGCCTGCATGTAACAACAATATGCAGCTCGGCATGGCATATGCTTGCGCGCTCCCCTGCGCTCTACTTGCTTCAGGGAAAAGACAGGGTGCAACATCGGGGCTCCCTTGGGTTCTGCCTACTGAGCAATTCTTATTGGCTCCTCTGGCTTCTGGACCCAGGGCACCAGGCATCCAGGCTCCAGCCGGCGCACACTTCGCTCAGTCGCTCCAGCGAGGCCGCGGCCTGCAGATTTTAGGAGCCCGAACGAAGACGCGTCGGACGATAGCTGGCTCTCCTCCAGTCCCGCTTTGATGGGCTCACTCCCCCCTCTCCCTACGGCTCACTGGTCCTGCCCCTGCCCCGTTTCGTCGTCCATCCCGGCTTGGGTCTGAGGCTGGGCCGACGTGGATTTGCGCTACTCTGCTCTCGCCGTGCTCTCGCACATAGCACATGTTCTGGACGCTCAGCAACGGGTGGAGCATGAGAGGTGGCTCACGCTCTGACATCAAGTGGGCTCAAGGGCTTACCTGCAGCCAATCCGGACATCAGGCTCCGGCCTGCTAGCTTGTCGCATCACGAAGCGTGCGTACGGAGAACGGAGCAGCAGTACCACTTCGTCAGCCCGCCTCGCTCCATGCTCACCACCATACTTCGTGCGGCGGCATGTAGATCGCCATTACCTTTTCCTTCCTTTCCTTTTTGGCGTTACGACGATGGCTTGCGCAGCAGACAGGCGATGTACCTTCTTACCCCCCGTTCCCCCTGCCCCCTTCTTCCGCTTAGGAGGGCTCCAAGAAGTACGTACTTACGGAGAAGGAGGACCGATGCGTTGGAAGCCCGTATTCCTCCGCCTGCCGTTTGTGCCCCTCGTCAAGTGGATGCGCGCGCAGCAGCTTCGCGGCGCCACTCGGTACGGGGCGTACGTAATTGCGGCTTGGAATGAATTGCTGCCACTAAAGCCAACGACTAGCCTGCCTTCTCCCTGCCTCTCGCCCCCTTTCGCCGACCCGGCCTCGTCGGCTAGCTGAATGGTCGCAGCCCGAAACTTGGCGAGACCACAAGTTACATCAAATCAATTAACAACGCTCGCATCAGCGGCCTCGCCTATCCGCACAGAGCCCGCTGCTCAGCCTGCTTTGGCTTCAATCTCTTGCCTCCCCGTGCTCCGCACCAAGGAGCCCGTACTCCGTGCGAAGGACATTGTCAAGCCATGGCCGAGAGTCTCGGGGCGGACCCTGGGAACTGCAACACTGCGGTGATTTGACGCATTTCGCACAAGCAAGCGAAACGACGCAACGCAAGGCAGAACTCAATCGCGCAGCGCGGAGCACGCTCCCATGCTTTGATCCGGCCGGTGTAGATATCTAGATGGGTACAGATCAAATATGCGTATGTACTATCATATTGCGCCGGGAGTGGGTGCGCGTGTGAGTACACGTCGAGTACTCAGAGCGGTACTTCGGTGTTAGGTACATTTTTATCTTGGATGCAGGTCTGACGCCGTCCCCTTCATTCAAATTCCACCTCGCATCCACGCAGAACATCCCTGCTCCACCACTCTTTGGCTTCATGCCCGCTCCCTTGGAACACACGCCACCTGTCCTTGATTCTGGCTTGTTGTTTGGTGGAAAGCGGGAAGAGGGCTGTCTGTGTGAGTGGGTGTGTAGGTGCTCTGTCGATGGGCCGACGCCGTCCTTCCTTCCCTCCACCTGCTGCTCAACTTGCTGCTCCCCTGTAACCCTCTGCGGTGGCCCGGCGCGGCGTCAACGACGGGCGAAAAGGAATGAGAAAACATATCCCGGCCTCCTCCTTTCTCGCACTGTGCCCTCGTCTAGCGTTTTGCACTAACGACGACCCAGCCCGTCGCTTCTCTGGGCGGCCGCCTTCCGTGCAGCACGACATGGGCCGCAGGCTCACGCTGAGTGGCTGGAAATGGGGTCGTCCTTGGTCCCGGGCTCCTGCAGAGGGACAGGCTCAAACATCCTTCGCCTCTCTCCTCATGCGCTTCTTTCTTGGAGGCTTTCGCGTTTTGCTAGTCGGTTGCGGAATCGTCCCCGGCGGATGGACCTTTTTTTTTTTTTTCCCTTCCTCTCATTTCTGGCCCGTTGGGAGTCGGGCCTAGTATGAATAGGTCGCGGAACCCAATCCAGCAGCTTCTGTTGGTAAGACCCCCCTTGCTAATGTCCGGCCAGCCGGAATCGTGGACATTGTGGGCCGAAATTCCTGGGACCGGGGGGGGGGGCCATATTTGGCTTGGCTCAGCGAAGGCACTGAACATTCAGAATTGAACAGTGCACAGGCTATGGATGCAGGACGGAGAACCTCCTAGCCTCGACCGGGCAGACAATAGGGATTCTCATTTCTCAAGTCCTTGATAATCGGTACTCCGTAACGGAGCACTAGGCGGTTTTGGCCCCTCTTTTCTTCCCCCTACTCCAAGGGGGGTCTGGTTGGCCTGCCGCCCAGCCGGGCACCCAGGTTCTCAGCGCAGCCAAAGCGCCGACCCGAGCAAGACCTCTACTGGGTTTTCGAGCCTGGCAACTTATTTGACCTCGATCACGGCAAGCACCTCCCAAAGCTTCCCAGCACATGATACTTACTAACCGCCGCAGCGAGTTTGGGCACTCTGGCCGTCATCTCGGCGGACGGATCGACTCACTTAGCCCCCGCCCTCATCACCCTTCCCGCTCGTATTGTCGGGCTGCGTCCAAAGTCCATACCTGCTTGTTTCTGGCCTTGCGGTACAAACGGAGTATGTATTACCGGGATCCGCTACCACGACGCACCGATTTGCTTCAATTTGCACAAGAGACGGCCTGGCCTTTGGAACTGATCCTAGCGAGGCCGGATGAGCATTGACCTTATTGTGCGACTTATTCCCGCCAGGGAGAAAAGTCTGATGCTGCGAGCCACTGAGTAATAACTGCGAGTATTGCCCGCCCCGCGCCACAGCTGACGGAGAACGCCATGTTCGGTCGCCTGTAGGGTTAGGAGAAGGAGGGCAACTCCCCCCGTGAGCATGGCTCCCTGTGAGGAACTTTGCGACCAATGGTTGCGGGCCACTCGACGCCCTTGCTCCGTAGGTGTGCGCTGCTCCGCTCCGTCCAGCCATCCCACACTTGACTCAGATGGCCGTAAGTGACTGACTGGCTGACTGGCTGCGGTGGCTTGCGCCAGCTCGAAGCGTAACCATGTATTACACGCTATTTCTCCTGCCATACACATGACATTGGTCAACAGGCTACTCCGACAAAGTACGTGCCTCCACCGAAAAACATGGAAGCGGCGAGGCACTTCGGAGGAAGAAGGATGATGCATGCTTCCAGCCCCCCAAGCAAATTTTCGCTAGCGGCAGGCTGCCATTGACCGAGTGCATTTCATGCAACCTGTTTGGCATACATACTGCGTGCTCGGCATGAGGCCGCCTCCTCGTGAAGCCCGTATATACGGCTAACCGCGAGGCAAAAGACGGATGTCGAACGCCAGGCGAAGAGGAAGCGCCGTCCATGACAGGAAACCCGTGCGTGCATCGTTGTGTAATGCGTGTGTGAGGGCAGACGGCGGTGCGGCGAACCAACCAAGCTGCCTGTGGTGGGAACTGCTGAGCCCGGTGGGGGCGCTGTACCTCTTCTGAAACTGCAGGCGCATCCGCTAGAGGAGGTGAGTTTTGCCAGCCCTGAGCCCCGGAGCTGCTTGGGCGACAAATTTTCTGGATGGTTTGCTGGGACCAGGGACCTGCCGATACAAGGCATGTCACCGAAGCGAGAGGGCATGGAGGGCCTTGCCTGCCGCGCGAGAAGATTACGTGCACGCCTAGGTACAGCAGTTGGAACACGGATTGCGCTCCGTACCAGGGCCTTTCAGGAGGGCGCTAGCGGAATGTGGCTTGTCCAGCAGACACCCGCCTGTTTGAAGAGGGCGGCCGTGAAGAGAAGTGCCTCGCCCAACTCTGGCTCCCATCCGTGGATGTGGATGTTTCCCATCCCGTGAGGTGGTACTCTGGCGCTCGGGGAGGGGTTTGTGCCGGGGACCGGGGGAAAGAGCGGCAGGCGCAGAGGAAGAGGGAGAAGAAAAGAAAAGAAAGGAGAGCTGGAGGAACCGGTGCAGTCAGCAGCCGTCATCTATCGCTCGACGAGCGAAAATGGCCAAGGCCACACCACCAGCACCGCTACCACCACCTTCTTCGCCGCCGTGGTTACCGCCCGCTTCTGCTCCTGCCTGCTGCTCATGCCGGTGCTGCTTGTCGCTGTTGGCGCCCCCCCCCCCCCCCCCAAGCCATGGATCCTGGCCCCCCGGCATCCCTGACACCCTGGCTGCCTGGTAATAGAAGGTACCTTCATATGCGGAACAGGTGCTACGGAGGCTGTAATCAGGTCAGCCAGATCAGTGCATCCCCGCCACAGCAACCCCCCCCCCCCCAGCCAGCATCTCCTTTCCGGCTGAACAGAATGAATGAAAAAGAAACAAGGGAGGAGGCGCCTGGGCGAAACAAGGGCAGAAAGGCCGTACCATACGGGCAGTCCGGATGCAGCTGTGCACTAAGACCGTAATAAAATCAATAAAAGGTCCAGGTACCTGCTAGCAGGCACACACCAAGTACAGTACGGGCTGTCCTGTACAGCCTGTACCTGGGTAAGGCCATACTTTGTACGGAGAGGGGGGCAGGACTGTTGGCTGTAATCCGTACGGAGCATTGGTGTGCGGATTCACGAATGCACGGATTCACGGATACACTACCGCCTCCTTAGCCGTATTCGCATCGCATTACCATCAACGAATATAACACCGCGCAGAGAGACGGAGCGCTGAGACCAGCAACGGCCAGTTACGAGCGACCATCCAGCCCGCAGCGCATTCCACATCCCACAGTGCCCACCACCACCACCACCACCACCACCACCACCATCACCGCTGCCACCAAAAAAAGTGCAGCCTGTGCCGCAGCGGTCGGGCCCAGCCAGCTTCGGCAAGAAACAGGAAAAGCGAAGTTGAGTGAGAATTGCAGGCGTGTGCTGAGGAAAAGAAAGCAAGGGACCGCGCACGAAAGGGGGGGGGTGGGCAGCCAGCCGAAAACGGCAAGGACAAGGCCAGTCCTGAAAAGGATAAGCGGGAATGGAGGGGGGAAGGCACATGAATGGCTGGCCCGCGATTGAGAGCTTGCAGGGGAGGGGCAGGGGGGGAGGGGCAGGGGGAGGGGCAGGGGGGGTAGGGGTAGGAAAAAAGAATGGAAGTCGCATGTGGGCACTGTGGGCTGCGGGCTGTGGATGGATGGATGGGGCACCACCTCCAAAGAGAAACATCGTCGGCTGGCGCTGGCATGACAGGCATTCAATCTCCAGACAACATCGGGCAACCGCCCAGGGTACGCCGGCGGTACCTGCTGCCCCGGCCTCCAGAGCCGATGAGTGACCTATTTCCAGCAGGATGGCCCGCCCAGCGCGCATGTACCCCCCATCCTTCGGGCCAGGTACCTGTGCTCGCATCACAGACCTCTCTCCACACTTACACTCTCTCGCCGCTGCTGCTGTTGAGTGCCGCTTCTGTTCCTCTCCTCAAGGTCAACCTCCTGCGCATCCACGCAATCGGCGCCGCTCTCCGGGGGAGCTTCCATTACGTCCTTGACCCTGCTCCGGCTTGAATATAGCGTATTACATATCTCGGGCGCATCTCCCATTCTGCCAATTGACCCATCTTCTTCTGCTTCTCCTCCTACCACGCCCTAGCTACCTAGCCCGGGCTCTCGTTTGTTGAACGTGATTCTCATCCTGTCCCTGGCTGGCATCAATCAACCGAAGCTCCCACAGCTGTCTGCCGGCCAACCGACCTCTCTGCCTACCGGCCGCCTACTTCGTATCTATCCAGGCTGCCCGGCCTGCGAAGTACCTCCTACCTCCGGACGAGAGACGCGAGCCGCAACCCGCCCCCTCTCGTCGAGCCAGGTACAGACTGAAGAACGGCGCCCCGCTGTTGCGAACCCCCATCGCCGGCACCTGTCTCGTCCACCATCCGCCCGAGTGAGGCCGACCAGCCAGCCAGCCTACTGAATCGACGGCGTCCCTGCCGCCGCCCTCGTCTTCGACCGAGCTTGCTTCTCTCCCCCAGGCAAGTTCGTCCTACTCGGCGCTCTCCAAATTCTTCCCGGGGCCTAGCGGAGCTAACACCAACCACCTCGACCAGACCGACTCGCGGCGTCGACTAACCCTCGACCCCCCGGGGCTACGCCCTCCTGCCCAGCAGCTCCCAGCTTCCTTGCGGCTGGGGCCATCTGGCGTCCTCCATAATATGGCTCGGCAGTGACTGTGGGATATGGATCGAGGTCGAGCCTCGCTACAATCTAGTCTGCAGTCAAGTCAAGGGAGCAGCGGACTGCCATTGGCTGTGACAGGACAGGCGGGCAAATCTCTGCGAAGAGGCATCCTCAGCACCGCGTCACCGCATCCACCGCCGAACAGTCGCCCTCGGTAGCCGCCCACAGCTCGGCCTCTGCTGGGCTTCACCTCCCCGAGGGCCCTCTCCAGATCGGTACGGACGGTGCTGGCGCTGGAGATACCTGGAGGCAGTGTCGCCGTCACAACCCCTAGCAGTTTCTCTCCCTCCGTTTCTGCCCCACCTCAACCACCCACCTCCCTTTCCTGTCCTCCACCTCTTCTGTCTGTCTCCCTGTCTCTCTCCCCATGTATTCGACCGTGATCTCTCCCGGTTTTCCTGCCCTTCCTCCCTCTCCCGAACGCTGGTCAACGCGCAGCCAAACCCGGCCGCACCCGGCCGGCCAGCCCTCGACCTTCTCCCCGGAGCCGAAGGCGGATCCTCATTTCTTCACCCTGAAACCCCTTCTCGCGCCGGCCGGACTACGGACGCCGCCGGGAGACAACATGGGGACTACTTACCAGCCTCAGCCCAATCTCGTGGCGCCTTACGAAAGCCACCGGCATGCGGCAATGCCTGGGTACAGCTCAGCACACGCCCAGGCAGATCGGAAGCGGACAGCCCTGAGTGAATCGCAGGCTGCCCTCTCAAACTACCCACCATCCCGACCTGTCCTCCAGAACGGGTCGTACCATCAGCCTCCTGCGGCCACGGCAACTGTCAGCACCGCTGCCCACGGTGCTGCTGCTCAACTTCAGGGCCAGCATGTCACGGCCTCGTCCGTGCCGCATGTGCCCGCGCAGTCCTCGCAACCGGCATCGAGACATCCCACGAGACCGCCCACCCCAGGTTCCAGCCGGACAGCCGCCTCTCACCCCACCGATATGGCGCTCTCGCAGCGGGACTCGACAATGGTCACGCACAGCCTGAAGATACCAAAATGCATCAGCGCCAAAGGAGGTAGCCTGGTCGATTTTACCGCTCAGGTGAGGATCTCCATACCCCATCTCCCTGCACCAACTGCGCGACAGCTATTGACGGGCTTTACAGATGACGTGCTTTTTCTGGTTAGAGTCGCCCCAGGTCTTCCAGACGGCCGAAAAGGTGGACATGATCCCTCCGCACAGGCGGATACCACGCCTTCGCACGGATGCCGTCCCTCCGCCCACATTCAAGCTGTGGGTGGACCAGATTCTGTCCACCACGCAGGTGACACAGAACGTCATCCTGCTCGCCCTCCTATACATCTACCGCCTGAAAATGGCGAACCCGGTCGTCAAGGGCAAGCCAGGTAGCGAATGCCGCCTTCTGACCGTGGCGCTGATGCTCGGAAACAAATGTGAGTGATCAGCATCCCAGCATTCCGGGACGGACGGAGACGTTTTTTCTGGACATTTTTTCTGGACGGACGCGAGACTGACAGAGGGACCATTGTCTCGGCCCCTTTCAGTTCTGGACGACAACACGTACACGAACAAGACTTGGTCCGATGTGTCGAAGATCCCGGTCAAGGAGATCCACCTCATGGAGGTGGAGTTCCTCAGCAACATGCGGTACAGCCTGTTGGTGTCGAAGGAGCAGTGGGAGAAGTGGCTGGCCATGTTGGCCAAGTTCTGGGGATACTGCGAGCGGGCCCTGCTGCCGGCATCCCCGTCCCCGCTGTTGATACCATCGCCCTCCCAGCGGCCTGCCGTCTCCCCGATGTCGTCGCCGACCGGAAGCGTGCAGCTGACGCCCTACCCCGCGGAGCCGAGCCCTATCGAGCTGTCGGCCACCTATTCGCCGACGGCACACGCCTACAGCGGGGCTGCCTGGCTGGCCACTTCGGGGTACCAGGGCAGCGCCTCTGCGCCGCCCGCGCAGCCCGCACAACCGCCCGCCTTGCGACCGGACCTGAAGAACGCCTACGGCAAGAGGCTGCTCACCGAGGACGATCCTACCGAACCGCCGCCGAAGCGGTCGATGCGGCAAGCTCCGACGACGCTGCAGACGATGCCCGTGCTCCCCATTCAGCAGCAGCCACCGCCGCCGCCATCGCTACTGATGCACCATCAGGGCCATCTACCGCCCGCGGCTGCCCCTATGCCGGAGCAGGCTCCTCCGCGGCTCCCTGCCCCGCCACAGCTGACGCTGAATACGGCGCCAACTCCACACCCGCTAACGCCGGCCAACCAGCCGAGCCCGTACGCGACAGCCAATGCCTATGCGCCCCAGACCCAAAGCGCCCTCTCGTTGCCGCCACTGGTACCAGGCATGCGCGCTATGGCGACGGTGTATCCCCAGATATCGGTCCCGGCGACTAGCGGTCCCGCCCATGCGCCGTCGTCGACCCTGCCGGTCTCGGCAGCGGCCTCCATGCTGTCCTCGCAAACACCGTTGTCCTCCGCAGGGTCGATGACGGGATCGATAACGCCGACGGGCTACGGTCCTGCGGTCGCATTCGGCACGCCGACCAAGCGGATGAGCCCTGTCAACGCGATGACGCCCGCCGGCAGCGTGGGGGTTCCGGCCGCAACGGCGGGGGCGGCAGCAGCAGCATACGCGGCCTCGTCGCCGCTGACGGAGAGCTACGTCCACATGTCGGGAGTGCATACGCCGGCGACGCACTCACCGTCCTTCTACCTGCAGCAGCGGGCCAGCCCCTACCGGCCGATCCGGAACGTCAACACTCTGCTGTATCCGTCGGCCAGCCTGCAAGAGTACCACCTCGGCGGGCAGCACGCTGCCGCAGTGCCCCCGAGCCAGATGCATTATCAGCCTCTGGGCCGACGCCACGAGTTCCGAACGGGCATCCTGCCGGAGTTCCTGGGCCTACCCTACGGGGGCGCCGTCCGCCATGGGCTGTCCTTGACGCCGGCCCAAAGCCTGCACGTCCCAGCGACACAGCCTGGCCACCACCCCGCCCAGCACCCGCAAGCTCCCTATCTCAACTGAGGAGATTGTTGGCGCACTTGTACCATCACCGAAGCAAAAAAAAAAAGGGACTCCAGGCGTTCATTGCTTTTCTACCTTTCCTCTCGCGGGGATATGGCCTTTTTTTACTCGCCGCCTAGATTCGCCTGGCCGCTTCTTTTTTTTTTTACCTCTACTCTGTATCCTCAAGTTTTTTTTACCTGTCTTCTATCCGACATATCATTAGCATTAGGGCGGCGTTGCGCGGGATTCCATCCGTGGCCACCTAGGTATATGTGGCCACGGCGGCGTGGAGGGTTGTACACAATTATCGACGGATCATATGGCTGCCATACATTTCCTCACCTTTCTGCCTTAATTCAACCGAGGGACCACCTCGGCACACCTGCGGTGCGTGTGGAGGACAGGTTAGGCTCAGGCACTCCGTAGTATGACTATGGATGGAATTCGACGGATCTGTCACGGCTGGAGGGTGACTTCATACCTATGTACACTTGGTTCGGCCTGGCATTACTTAGGGAGTTAGTCCATCGTGCTGGTACTCAGTGTTCTTGGTTTTTTTTTTGTCATCTCTACCGCTCCATCTCTTACCGCCTCATGTTTTGTTCCCACGCTTTCGGATCTTGAGGGTGTCATGAAAGTCCGCGAGGGAGCTCAGAGGCACTCTTTTTCTGGACTCCCAACGATGAAGCTACTGTCGGTTTACTCATTCGGCCAAACAGAGGGATGTACTGAACTGAGTCTGCGTCTTTCCGGAGCGGACATGGACGATGGAGACCTTTCCAGCGTCATCTCCTGTCTCAGGGGACGCTTTCCTGGGAACAGTAAGGCAGGCGGGTAGTGTCGCCATGTCGAAGAAACAAGCTAGATATAAAATACACATCGTCAGCAATGACGGCGGTTGAGGGGATCTACCGGTATCGCCTGGCGATAAGTGATGCTCCTGCCTGCTATCTGGGCATACTTCATCTGTGCCATTTATGAATGTCCCTGCCTTGGCGACGTGGTTACCTGAGGCCCATAGGTCGAGTACCTTTCAGCACATGCTGGGGCCAAGAGGACTTCATGTTCTAGCGAGATCAGCCGGGCAGTTTTGCCGGCCTGGTCGCCCTTGGCTTGGGTGATTGATCGGGCGCCTTATAAGAGATGTAGGTACGTACATAAATTGATTGATTGGGCATAACCGCTTTCGGTGTTGGCTCCGTTCGCCTCCGTCCGGGGGCGGGACATGGCTGCGATCCGCGTTTAGGTAGGTAGAGGCCGACGCCGATCTTGGACCTATCTGCCTTCTTCTCGGCTTCATACCTCGCGGGCCCTCCACCCACCCTCTGTATGTACGTCGCCGGGTCAGCCTCTCCCTAAATCGTATTTCCCGCGGGCCACCATGGCGCCCGAGACCGCGGTGGCGCCGCAGACGCTTCCTCCCGCGGGTCAGGGCCCGGCGAGACGAGGGAGGCGCAGGACGTGGGCGGTGCTCCTGCTGCTCTGCTGTCTCCTCGGCTACGTCCTGCTGCTGGCGGTGGTCTACGGCCTTCCTCTCGCCCGCCGCACGAGGTTCGGCTTTGGCTTTGGCTTCCGCTTCGGTGCTTACGGCAGCTCCTCGGGGAGAGATATGGGAAGGGGCTCGTCCACGCGCCGGCCCGAGAACCCGCCGGCCGTCGCACCGGAGGTGCAGGCTTCGCTCAACCTCACCAAGCAGCAGTGCCAGACGGCGTTTCCGGGCCTAACCAAGGCGATCGACGATGCCGTCGCGCTGGGGCCGTTCCGGCTGGACGTGGGCGTAGGGAGCGGCGGAGGGGGCGGAGGGGCCATGGGCCCGCTCCTGGCGCGGATCAGGAACGGGAAGGTGAGTTCGCTTCCGTGCAGGACGGAAAGGAAAAGAGAGAGAAAATAAGAAGACGGGAAAAGGCTGACGAGAGCATAGCTGTACATCGTGCGGTCGGAGCGCGAGACGGGCATGCACCTGGCGCCAGAGATGGTGGACTCGCGCACGGCGTCGCTGCACCAGATCCAGCGGGCGCTAGTGACGTCGCCGGAAGCGCTGCCGGACACCGTGTTCGCACTCAACGTGCAGGACCAGCCGTCGGGCACGGCGTGGACGTACAGCCTGCCGGCGTTCGCGGCGCCCACGGCGTGGTCGGGCCCGCCCATCGGCCGGGCCTTCCTGATGCCGCACTTTGCGTTCTGGGCGTGGCGGCCGGCGTTCATCGGGTCGCTGCCGCGCGCGGCGGCGGCGGTGGAGGCGCTGGAGGCGGCGCTGGCGTTCGGCGACAAGGACGGGCGGGCGGTGTGGCGC
>JAKLNC010000089.1:0-104422 GCA_022813145.1 Barbatosphaeria neglecta | reverse complement strand
CCCCCCCCCCCCCCCCCGCCCCGCCCCCCCCCCCCCCCCCCCCCCCCCCCCCCCCCCCCCCCCCCCCCCCCCCCCCCGGGACATACCTCGCGATCATACGCATTCCATTTTTGCCTAAGCGACGGGGCATATTGCATGTCAGACGCATCGGATACACAACCACGGGCCGACCCTCGAGGAGGGGGCTGCTTGGCGTAGGGCGTGGGGGCGCTTGACAAGAAAGGGAAAAGTAGAAGGGGATAAGGGGGACAGGACGAGGGGAAAAGGGAGAAAGGGGGATAGGACAAAGGGAAGAGGGAGAAAGGGGGAAAGGGTAAGGAGAAGAAAGCAGGCCAGGACGCATACCGGTCGTTGCCGTGCTCGGAGGAGTAGTCCTCGCGGCTGGACGAGGGCGAGGTCTTGAGCCCGACGAGGTCGTTCTGCAGCTCGTCGAGCTCGTCGATGGTGGACGGGTCGGTGGGTGCGTGCTTGAAGTCTCGCGAGAGGGGGTCGAAGGCGACGCCGTGCTGGTTGAGCAGGGCCTCGTATTTGCGCAGGCGCTCGACCAGGTCCCGCTCCTGCGGCTTCTTCTTGCGCCGGCGCGGCGGCTGAGGCGGCACGACGCGGCACTCCACCTGGGCCTTGACGCAGTTGGCGCAGGGCTTGTTCTTGTCGCAGCGCACCTTGCGCTGCTGGCAGAGCACGCACGAGTGGCCCCTGGTCAGCTTCATGGCCGCCGACTCGGGCGACGCCAGCGCCGAGGCCATGTGGGCGCTGCCGGCTGCCCCAGACGCTGGGCCCGCCGGCGCGGACGCGGCGGAGACGGAAAAGCTCAGCGGCGGCGAGGCGGGCTCTGGCGGTGACGAGGCCATCGTGTCGCTTCGTCCTCCTCGGCCTTTTCTGGTCTTTTGTCGCCCCCTTATTCTTTAATAACTGGCGGCTCCGGCCAGTCGAGCCAGGCCTTCGGGTCCGAACGGGGAGCAGATCGACGCGGTGCCGGGGCGTAGAAGAGAGAAGAAGCCAGAACAGACGAGAGGGAGTGGGGGGGAGAGGGATATGGACAGGCCCGTAAGTCGGGAGGTTCGGCAGGCCGACAGCAGCCACGCAGGCGGGCGGGTGGGTATGCGTAGTATGAATACTACCTATGCAGGTAGATAGCAGGTACGGCAGGTACGGCAGGTACAGCAGCCACAACAAGTACGGGTAGCTAGGTACGAGTAGGTAGTAGGTAGTAGTAGGTACGCGGGCAGCTCAGATGGGCCACTCCCCGTGTCGACCGAGTGACGGACTGCTCGACGGACTGCTCGATAGGCTGCGTGCCTGACCGTCTGCCGCCGGCGCCGCGGCGTGCTGCGTTGCCCTCCGCGCGGGTGCTTGGACGGATAGATAAAAAAAGAGCTCTCGCCTGTCTGGCGAGATGATTTGACGCAAGCTCTGCAGCGGCGGGCCTGCAAGTGCGCGCGGGTTGGCTCGTCGGCAAAATGGAACAACCGCAGGCGAGCGAGAACGCACGCATGAACGCACGCGTGTTCTCTCTCTCTTTCTTTTTTTTTTTCCTGTCTCTCGCCGCTCCTTCTCTCACTCGCTCACTCGCTCGCTGGCCCACCCGCACACTCACGCATGCACACACACACAAACGCAAAGATGCTCAGACTGCCCTGCAGAGGGCGCAGAACGTGGGCGAGACCGTCGAGGACGGGGGACAACCGCTGGCTGCTGGAGGGTGGAGGGTGGAGGGCTGGACAGCCGAAGCTGACGGGCGGCGGCGGCAGTGGCAGCGGCAACGGCGGAGACGAGGAGGAAAGGGAGCGGTAGGAGGAGCAGGAAGGGTGCGGAAGGATCAGGATGAGAAGCGGAGAGGTGAGGAGCGGCAGGCAGGCAAGCAGCCGGTAGGTGCATCCAGCAACTAAAAGAGGAAGAAGGAAGCAGAGAAGTAGAGTAAGGTAGTATCGTCTCGGGCCCGCTCAGGCCGGGCGTGAGCCTAACTGGGCACTACATTCTGACCTAAAAGACTCCGCAGGGCCAGCGACCAAAGACGTAGCTACGGAGTAACTACGTCCACGAGCCAACAATGCGCACGGCGCCGGGGGGGGGGGGGGCGGCGCAGGCGAGCCCGGTAGGGCAGCCGAGAAGAAGAGACTGGACGGCGCAGAGAGGGAGACTTACGAAACACGTTTCCCTAGGTAATCGGGTAAGCGAGTATGCACACAGAATGCACACAGAATGCACACAGAATGCACACAGCCAGGCACGCACGAGCGATACGCAGGCGCGCCGGGATGCGACGCAAGAGACGAGTGCCGGCCCCGGTTAGGGCCCGTGGAGCGGCCAGGCAGGCAGGGCGACAAGGCAAGCGGCTGGGCCGATCGCTGGAGGGCAACGTAAATGGACGAGCGAGACAAACGCGGGAGCGGATGATCGGCGTCGCATCGACCGCAAACCGCAGACCGTAGACCGCATAAGTCGAGTAGAGTCTGTCCTCCGTCGGTGAGGTCCAGCATCCACTTGGGAGCCAACTGGAGCAGTACTCGTTGAGAGTAGCGCTGCAGGTGGGCTGGGCCCTGGCAGGCGCTGCTGGCAGGCCCAGTCGGGTGTTCGGGCGGAGGGGTCGGGACCGAGCCTCCTGGCGTCCGCCGCCTTTCAAGCTTAATCCCTCTACTGGAACCCCACCACACCCCGCCATGCCGTGCCCGCCACGTGAGGCTGCGCTATTCCCGATGGGGGTGGAGGCGGCCGCGCTAGTCCACGTCAGGCATGGCGCCTTCCCCCGGCTATGATGGATATTTACGGACCCGATGGGGAAGTGCTGGCGAGGGCGACTTCATCCAAATAAACACCGTAAGCCCAAGGGCCGAGGTCGACATACGCCGCATGCAACCCTGCCCCCTTTACGGAGTACGGAGTGCGGCCTTGTATGCTCCTGGCCTATGCACAAAAATTATGAACAGGTCCGCGCTGGCCGGGGATGGCCTTCTCTGGGGATCGGCCAATTTGGCATCGTCACTCCGTCACTGCCTAGGTACCTACGCTCCTCTCCGTCCGCACGCCTCCCCATGGTTATGCGCGAGCCGCAATGCGCGCGGCACGTACTCCGTGCCCTTGCCTCTCTGCCTCTCTCCCTACCTCTCTGCTTTCCTCTTCCGTCTTCCCTGCTTCCCTGCTTCCCTGCTTCCCTGCTCCCCTGCTCCCCTGCTCCCCCGTCCCTGTTCCCCTGCCTCTTCTGTGCTTTCCTGATTTCCTGTGCGACGTCTGCTCCTGTCTCGTCCTCCCCTTTTTTTTCCCAAGTCTCCCGGTCGGCTCTGGCCCGGTCCCGGCTCCGGCACTGTGCTGCATGGCCCTGCAGCCCTAGTCCAGTCTCGCCGGCTCAACCTCTGTGCATGGCCTGCATGTGCTGCATAGCCCACCTACCCTAACCTCCTACTATCGACCTCCAATATCGCTCGTCATGGAGAGTCCGGCGGCTGCCAAATTAAAGCGCCCACCGGCGGACGAGCAGGCGTCGAATTGTCGAATGGGTGATCGGCTTCGCTCGCTTGCCCTCGCCTGCTCTCGTCTGCCCTTACTGCCCGCCTTGCCTCCGCTGGGCCACGGAGCTGGTAGGTTCACTAAGGTATAAATCATAATATTCCTTCGTCTCGATCGCCATGCGCCGCCGCCATTCCTGGAATCCCCGGCCGCTGTCTTTCCTTGCCTCACCACTCCTCGAGCTCCTTCCCCCCTTCCTTCCTTCCCTTCCCCGTCCCCGTTCGTCCCCTTCTGGGTCTCCCTGCCCCCCCCCCCTGCCCTCCTGCCTTCCCCCGCGCGGCTGGAGGCCGGTTGCTCTGCCACTGCCCCTGTTGCTGCCGCTGCCGTCTCGACGGCTCGAGCATCCCATCCACACAGCGTAGGAGGCCCGTTGCGGTCTCCGTCCCCAGCCGCCTCTTTTCCCTCTCTCTGTCCGCCTCCCTCATCCTGTCTCTTCCCTCTCCTGCTCTTCCTTGCTTCTTCCCTCTACCCTCTCTCGTGTGCGAGTGCGTGTACCTGCGGTGCGTCTGTGCACCTCACCCATCCATCCGTCCAACATCCCACTCATCCGTTGGGCTCGTGTGCGCGAGCGTGCGCGCGAGCGTGTGAGCGTATACCCGAATATCTTGAGTGGCGTGTTCGTCTCTCTGCGTGTGCGCATGCCCGCTCGTACGTGCACGCGCGAGGCCCGCCGTCGAGCGCTTTAATCCACCATCTAATCTATCCTCACCCTCGCCCTCGCCCTCGCCCTCGCCCTCGCCCTCGAGTCGTCGGCGCAGACGGTCGAACGAGTGGGAAGGGGCCGACCCGACGATACCCCCCAGCCTGGGATTCCTCGCCCGCCCCAGCTGCCTCTCCTGCTCTTGTCCAGGCGCGCCCTGGGACGACAGCCATGGCCGTCGTGGCGGCTGCCGACGCAACAAAGTCGTCGCGGTCCACCTTCTCCCTCAACAGTAGTGGTCAGACAACGATGAACACGGCCGACGGCGAACGGGAGCGGGAGGTCGAGATGAGCGACGCCACCGACGTGGAGAAGCTGGCGCCGGTGCCCGAGGGCGTCTCGCAGAAGGAGGACTTGTTCCAGCCCAAGAGCGTCAAGTTCTGGCTGATCCTGCTCTCCAACTTCCTCGCCCTCTTCCTCGTCGCCCTCGACCGCACCATCGTCGCCACCGCCGTGCCTCGCATCACCGACGAGTTCCACAGCCTGGGCGACATCGGCTGGTACGCCTCGGCGTACATGCTGACCACCGCGGCGTCGCAGCTGCTCTTTGGGCGCATCTACAAGTTCTACTCCATGAAATGGTCCGTCCCCTTCCTTTCGGGCGAGAGGAGAGAATAGGAAAGGGGGAGACGCTGACGGCCAGCCAGGACCTTCTTGATCTGCGTCGTCGTCTTCGAGATCGGCTCGGCCATCTGCGGCGCCGCCCCCAGCTCGACCATCTTCATCGTGGGCCGCGCCGTCGCCGGCACCGCCTCCGCCGGCATCTTCTCCGGCTGCATGCTGATCATGATCCCCATGATCCCCCTGCACAAGCGGCCCATGTTCCAGGGCTTGTTCGGGATAGTGTTTGGGATAGCGTCCGTCGTCGGCCCCTTAGTCGGAGGCGCCTTCACCAGCGGCGTGAGCTGGAGGTCAGTTCGCCATCCCGACCCTGACTAGGAGACATAAGACGAGGAGTGGTGCGCCGTGCTGACCCAACCAAACGTGCCCAGATGGTGTTTCTACATCAACCTCCCCGTGGGCGGCTTCACCCTGCTGTTCATGATCTTCTTCTGGAACCCGCCCTCGCAGAAGCATATGCCCGCCTCGTTCGCAACCCACGTCAAGCGGCTCGACCCCCTGGGCACCCTCTTCTTCCTCCCCGGCGTCGTCTGCCTGCTGCTGGCCCTGCAGTGGGGCGGCTCGACCTACCCGTGGAATAGCTGGCGGGTGATCCCCCTGTTTGCCCTCTTTGGCGCCTTGATGATCGCCTTCGCCGTCGTGCAGATCCTGTTGCCGGACACGGCCACGCTGCCGGGGCGCGTGGTCACGCAGCGCAGCGTCCTCTCCGGCGCGCTGTTCACCTTCTTCCTGTCGGCGTCGATGCTGATGATGGTGTACTACGTCCCCGTCTGGTGTACGTGCTCGATCCCTTTTTACCTGCTCTCCATCTAGTCGTATTGCTGACGCACTGTGCACTGTGCAGTCCAGACGGTGAAGGGCGTCAACCCCCTGAATTCGGGCGTGTACACCATCCCGCTCGTGCTGAGCCTCGTCGTGTCCAGCGTGCTCTCGGGTGTCTTCACCCAGAAGGTCGGGTACTACGTCCCCTCCGCCATCCTCTCGCCGTCCATCATGGCCGTCGGCGAGGGCCTCATGAGCACCTTTACGCCGGAGACGGGTTCGCCGCACTGGATCGCCTACCAATTCCTCACCGGCTTCGGCCTCGGCGGCGGCATGCAGATCGGAAACCTCGCCGCGCAGACGGTGCTGCCGCCCGAGGACATCTCCACCGGCACGGCCATCATGTTCTTCGTCCAGCAGCTCGGCGGCGCCATCTTCACCACCGTCGGCCAGGCCATCCTCAGCAATCTGCTGGTGGCGCAGCTGAGCGGGATCCCCGGCCTGGACGCCAGCGCCATCGTCAAATCGGGAGCGACAGAGCTGGCGTCGTTCGTGCCACCCCAAGAAATGCCTCGCGTCGTCGCGGCGTACAACTACGCCAGCACCAGGATCTTCCTAACCGGCATGGGACTTGCCTTCTGCGCCCTCATCTCCGCCTTGTTCCTGGAGTGGCGGAGCATCAAGAAGCCGCCGGGAGGCCCGGGAGGTCCCAGAGGCCCCGGAGCCGGTGGCCCGCCCGGTAGGCCGGGTGCCGCAGGTCCGGGTGGTCCGGCCTCCCCAGGCGGCGCCGGTGCTGCCGCTGATTCCGCTGCCACCCTCGCCACACCTAGCGGCGGCCGTGCGGGATCTGGACCTAATCCCGGCCTCGGTAGCAAGATCCCCGAGGAGGCGGTTGAGGCCAATGAGGTCCCACGCAGATCACAACAGCAGCAGCGAGGCCCGAGCCCCAAGGTCATCAAGGCCCAAAAAGAGATGGAGGAAAAACTCAGACAAGCGCGCAGAGAGTCAGATCCCTCGTTTGTGAAGCCGCGGCGGAACTCCTCGCTGCTGAGACGGAGCAATCGGAACAGCATGTCAACATGATGCGCCGCGAGCTGGCCTTGGCTTGTCCCATCGCGGAGGGGTAATTGTTGTACGATCAGAAAGTAGTCGGCACGGGAAAAAGAGGTCCGACGGTCTGGATTCCCCCTTCATTATCCCTATCCATGTTTGTCGATATCTTCTTGTCTGCTCGCATTTCTCCCGCCTTCTGCGGAGTAGAGCTCCTTAGCGAACTCGCTAAGGGTGAAGCGAAACTCCAAAACGAAAGGAGGAGGAGGAGATGGTGGTGGGCGCAGAGCAGTAGAGGGAGGGAGGGTGTGTAATTTTCCGTCTTCCCTTTCAACGGCGTTCCGGTGTTCGAATGGGGGGACAGGGGAAAGGGACAAGGGTGGGGAGGAGGAGGGGCGGGAGCTTCCCACCCCCCTCTTCTCCTCCTTTCATTCTTCTCATGGCGCCGGTTCGGGCTGGGGTGGGCGAATCGGCGGTCGGTACAATGAGACGGGTAAAAGGGGGATCGGGATTTCCATGCTGCAGACGACAGACACCAGACACCAGACCAGACGCACGACCGACGAAAGAAGAGGGAAAGACGGAAAGACGGCCGGTCTTGCTGCGCTCATCTATAGACGGCCGAAAGTAAAGTTGGGACCATTCATACTACATACTACACGAGATACCTGCTATCTATTCATGACGATACGAGGAAATAAATATTTTCTTAACAAGACTGCCTGCATGGTGGTGATCTTTCCTGTGTCGACGACCACTACAACGGCAGGAGTAGGAGATGATATATCAGGATGGAGCTTGCCTCGCAATCTTTACAACGGCCTGATTGCTCACGCCAAGTGAGTAATATGAGCTTGATGCAGTGGGAGCTCCCTTGTGATAGCACCCAACGAGGCGGCAGACAGGGGAAGAACAGGGAAGGCGGGACAATCCGCGTCTCGGGGCCTCTTCTTATTAAGTCACCCAGTCTTACGCACATCCGTACGTACCTCACCTGGCCGGCTTCTCTTCCCCGTTCCACTTTTCGGCGGCCACCCTCCCCTTCCCGCCGGGTACGGTTACGGGACCGGACCGGGTGCTTGGGAGGAAGAGTTGCACACGGTACCTAGGTACAAAGTATTATGGGTGCGGATGCATTCATTTGCTCTAGGAGCTAGGGTTCCAGGGTGGGTGTTCGGGGGGTGGCGTCGTAGCTCTTCCCCGACGTACATTGGGCTACGCCCACAGCTCAGTTTCCGTCTAGACGACTGCGTTTTATTAGATCGGGGATCTCCATTCTACGCACTCCTCTAGCCCGAATACCGCGGTTGGGAAACATGTCAAGACGGACAAATAGATCCCTGAAGATAACAGAGAGAGAGAAAGGTTGCGTCTTCGGGCAACGTAAGATTCATCTGCAAACGGGTATAGATATTTGGGTAGGAATGGGCCTCTCCTGATTATACCTGTAACTGGCAGGTAGGTAGTTGCAAAAAAGATCGTTGGTCCTCGGGACATCTGAGACAAACGAAGCATCCGTTTCTCCAACTGACGGCGGGGTTACATGGGTGGATGTATGTCCATATCCTAAAATGTGGGAGAGGAAAGAGAGAAAATAGAAGGGGATTTCGGATATACCTGGATCCCTATCCCAGTCTCGTTGCTCCTCTCCTTTTTCTGCTTTTTCTCCTGCCAAAAATAGATAGATGTCTATAACTCGAGAATGCTGCCCCTAATAACCCTGCTGCCCTGCTGCCCCTACACCAAGGTCCAGGTGGCGATGCCCACCCAGCTCATGCTGCAGCGACCCTTACGCGCCAGAAACTCGTCCTTGGAGACGCCGCGGGCTGGGCGGTTGTCGAGGGTGTCGAGGGCGTAGCAGAAGATCTGCTGGCCGGGGCGGCCCAGCTCGCGGGCGGGGAGGTCGATCCACCACCAGAAGCCGTCGTAGTCCATGGGCACCAGGTCCTCGCGGCTGCCGCCGGGGCCGAACACCTTCATCATGAGCAGGTACGGCTTCTTGCCGCCGCCGTGCTTCTCATACGTCCAGTGCGGACACAGCTTGCCGAACTGGAAGCGCACGACCTGGCCGCTCGTCACGGAGATGTTCTTCGCCTTGGGCTCGAGCGTCTCCTCCGCGATGCCTTCGCCCTTGGCGTTGGAGTACAGCGTCGCGCGTTGGGCCTCCGGCAGGGGCTCGTGGATGTACTCCTCCCACGAGAGGGCGCGGCCGTCGCTGCGGAAGAAGTGCCGCGCGTCCGCGGGGAAGTGCCGCCGGCCGAAGCGGTCGTTGTCCATGGCGAACATGTCCGGCTCGAACCTCTTCTCGTAGCGCTCGGCCCGGGTCTCCGAGATGTTGCCAGCGCCCCAGCAGGGGTCCAGCAGCTTCCACTCCCCACCGTCGATGCGCACCGCGTTCCACGCGTGGCCCGTGGGGTCGCGGCGCGGCAGCGGCGCACCCGGCACGGGCTCCGTGTGGCCGAACCCTTTGCCGTGGCCCCCGACGACGACGCACTCGAGCCCGGCACGGGCGGCGATGGCCTGGTAGATCTTGGCGTAGCCCTCGCACACGGCCTTGCCCGAGAAGATGCTCTGCTCCGTCGTCTGCCCGCGCGGGATGCAGCCGCCGAAGAAGCCGTCGACGTCGTAGGCGATGTTGTGGTGGCACCACGTGAACACCGCCCGCGCCTTGTCCGTCGCCGACGGGAACGGGTCGCAGAGCACGTGCGCCAGATACCCCACCGTGTCGCGCTGGGGAAGGCCGGCGATAGGGTGCCGCGCTGCCACCGTGTCTGGGCCGCTGAAGTCCCGGCAGATGAGGCAGCACTCGTCCGGCTGAGGAGCCGGCGATGACGGCGTCCGAGCCGCGTTGGCGCCGGCACCGACGCCGTTGACCTGCGCCATCGACGGTCGGCTCGCCAGAGGCACGGGGGGCGGCACGGGCTCGTCCTCTCCGTGCGCCTGTCGCCGGTGGGAGGAGCCGAATCCGCTCTCCAGCGCAGACCTCGGCTGAAGAGCATGGCTTGCCGGGGTAGGGCGCGGAGGGAGCCTCCTGGCGGGGAGCGGAGGGGCAGGCTCATCTGCACTCGCAGAGTCCCGTTGGGACTGGGACTGAGGCGGCCTGGTGGGAAGCCTCGGTGGAAGAGCAGGCCTCGGGGCCGTCTCGGCCACACGAGGAACGGCCGGCGACGACCTGGACGCGACCAACGGCGCCTTGGAGGTTGCCGCCCCGATCGCCGTCCCAGCCGCCGCCGCCTCCAGCTCCCGCCGCGTAGGGGGCAGGGGAGGCAGCCTCGCCTGGTCAAGCGTCGGAGGCAGCTTCCGCAGCGGCTGTGTGTCGGCCGAGCCCTGGCTGGTCACGGAGGAGGTGTGAGTTAGCGACAGGCCCGAAGCGGTCGAGAGGTGCGAGATCTCCGACTCGTTGGAGTTCCTCCGGCCCGGCATCAGCTGGGACGACGTCCTCCGGGGCGGCAGCGATGGCGACGTCTGCTGGGATGGCCTCCGAGTGGGCAGCGGCGGCACCAGGCCGCGGTTGGGGAGCGGGGGCGGTGTCTCGTCCTCGGCATCGGCAGCGATGGTTGTCCGCCGGGGAAGAGGCGGTGGGGCGTCCCTCGCAGCAGCGGCAGACGGAGAACGGGCCGGGATGGTAGGGCTCTTCTGCAGCAAGGGCAGAGAGACGGTGCTAGCCGGAGAGAGGGAGCCGGGGCCGGGACTGGGGACTGCATTAGGGGCCTGGGATGAGGAGGCAGACCGTCCTGGTGGTGGTGGCGGCGGCGGGGCTCGTTTGCCTTTAGGCGGGGGCGCCTGGAAATTCTTCTGCTTATTGAGGGCGGCAATGCGCTCCGCAAGAGTGGTGTACTGCGGCTCTTCGACGTCCGCCATTGCTCCTGGTAGGAGGGCCGAATGGGCACTGCAGGTGAACTGAGTTCGAGAGTGAGGTTAGAGAGTGAAGTGGGAGAGTTGAAGTTCGAGAGCGGATCAGATCAGCGCGAGCAGGGGGCGGGTGCTGGGGCCGGGTGCTGAGGCGGGTGCTGAGACGGGCGCTGGGACGGCACCGACGGAAGCCACGCCAGCCTATCGGGGGCGGCCCGCTGCAGACAGTGCAGCGCAGGAGGGGGGACTGGAGGCGGATGGAGATACGCCGGGCTACAAAGCGATGTAGAAACTAGAAAAGAAGAAAGCAAAAAAAAAAAGGGGGGGAGCAAGGAGGAAGAAAGCCTTCGGGGCGGGCCTCCATGGTTAGCCTAGGACATCCATGTTAGCCACGCCTGCGGCGCAGCAACGCCGAGCAGAAGAATCCCTGCCGGGCGAGCGCTAAATGCCCGGACATGGCTGCGTGGCCCACAGCGCCCGAGGCCTGCGCCTCGCGAAACTCGCGGCCGACGACCGACGACCAACACCATCTCGTTCAGCCTCGTCTACGCTGCATTCGTTCGGCACGTGGGTAACGCGGCCCAGCTTGCGCGCCCCGTCGAGCCTGACGGGGCATGCAATAGCTCCTGGCGCAATAGCTCCTGGCGCAATAGCTCCTGGCGCAATAGCTCCTGGCGCAATAGCTCCTGGCGCAATAGCTCCTTGCGCAATAGCTCCTGCGCAATAGCTTCTTGCGCAATAATAGCTTCTGGCGGTCCGGGACCGCCTTACTGGGCCCGCGGGCCTGTCCGTCGCCGATCGGGGTCGGCTGCGATCCCTAGGCGGGTCTTCCGAAACCGCGACGGTCTCCTTGGAACGCTGCTTGCATGTTTGTCTGCGGAGAAGGGGTTTTCCTGCACGGGCCAGATGCGTGCCTCGCTGCATTTTCCGCATCTCCTGCATGAGGATGTCCGACATATTCCATGGGACTGTCCGCCGCTATCCACCCATGCCGCCATGCCCACTTATCTGCCCGCCCCCGTCAAAGCGCTTGCCGTTGCTTGCGGTTGGAGGCCTACGGAGACGGTGCCGACAAAGCCTTTGGTGCCTGGCCGACAGGGGCCCGCAGACCATCTGGAATCTCGTAGGTCCCTGTAGGGACCCGGCCATGCGCGGCGTTCCGTCGTGAGTCGGTTTGCCCCGTGCGCTTCTTAGAGTAACCGACTGGTAAGGAAGATGTCTCCGTTTCCTCGATCTTCCATTTGCGCAAAGCAGGGAAGATAGAGAAGTAAGAAGCAAAAATCTCTTTCTACTCCGTAAGCGTTGACGCTCTCCGCTCTCTTGGCAATTCCGACAGAAAAAGAAAGGAAGAAGAAAACCTTTCTCTGCACGACCCGACGCGGGTACCCGTGCGCGTCCTCGTTGAAACCCCAGCCTTCGGACCACGCCCAGGGCGTGCGGCGCTCAGCCCAGTCCGGCGTCCTCGCCTAAACCTCCGCTGCCTCCGCTGGGCTCCTCCGCCCTGGCGGTTGGTTCCCCTCCCGGCGACACCCCCCGGGTCGACGCCCATCACCCCACTGAGAAGCCTCCGGCCAGTTTCACCCACAGCGCTCTTAGCGTCCAGAGCGCTCGCTCCAGGTGGCGGATCTCTCGCCCGGTGTCACCCCCCACCCGCCGACACCGACCCGACCGCTTCAGCAGCCAGGGCAACCCCCAGGGCATTCCTGGCAACGATCCACACCTGATCGACCAACCGACCACTCTCGTCGCTGTTGCCGCAACTGCGCCAAATCGGCGCCATCTCTTGTTCTCCCTCTCCCCCGTCGCCTCACTGCGGCCTTGCCTTGCCGGTCCGCCAAACCTCGAAATTTTGACTTTGCATACCTAGGCAGTAGTTGTTACCCACCGTCCTCCGGATTTTTCTTGCCTTGCCTTACTTTGCCCTGCCCTGCTTGCCTTGCCTTGCCTTGCCTTGCCTTGTCTTGCCTTGCCTTTCTAGAGCGCTGCCCCCCCCCCCCGCGGCCGCCAAGCGAACGCGATACCGCAAGCGAGGAGGATCGATCCTCTGCGCCTAGTTCGCGCTCGTCTCCTGGCCCGACTATTATCGCCTTTTGCCAGCTACCACTCCTGCGTGTGCGCGTGCTCCTTATGGCGACTTCCGAGGCCGAGGCCGAGGCCGTTGCCGTCGCTCCCCCCAGTGGCAAGCCTCGAACACTCACCATCCTCGACCTTCCCCAGGAAACGCAGAAAGAGATAGTGAGCAATGTACGTGACTTCATGCCCTCTCTACCTCCCCCTTTGCGTCCCCTCGCACGATCTCTCCCTCCCCCTCGCCCGTTTGGGGAGCGCATAATCATTATTAACCACTGATGGCGCGATCCAGTGCTCGCAAGGCGACCTCATCTGCCTCTCGCTGGTGTCCAAGCACTTCCGCGAACTCGCTGCCGCCCAGCTATACCGGAATTTTCATATCGTCTTCCCCGACGAAGATGACCCCGCCTACGATTCCCCAATCGACGGGCTCGCCGGCGGCCTGGACACCTTCGTCACGAGCGACTACGACTATGCGAAGCATCTTAAAGACCTGTCCCTGGACACCCTGAGCGCAGGAGTCAAGGCCGAGGCGGCCTACAAGAACTACCTCTACAACGTCAGCTGCGGGAAGTTCATGAACACCCTCTTGCTCTTGACCCTGCGGAAGGCCAAGTCGCTCGAGACATTCAGGTAAGCTAACTTGTTTTTAGCTGCTTACTTCCCCCCCAACCCCTGACCTAAGGGCGATCCAGGACCCCTCAGCGCCACTCGCAGGAGCCAGATAGTGCGGCTAGCTAACGCCATCTCTCCTTGGCGCGCTGCTAGATGGAACATCCGAGTCGAGCTCAGCCGCCCCGTCTACCAGGCTTTGCACCAGATCAAACCGCTTAGCAACCTCCACATCCGGCTACAGGCCGGCCCGTCGCTCTACGAGGCCCCTCCTCCCCTGCCTTTCACGGCCCCGGTCATCCCCGCTCCCGTCGTCGCGGCCCCGAGCCATCTCCCCGATTTCACCGTCCCTCCGCCACCCCCTCCGGCCTTTACTCTTCCCGGACAGCCCTCCTTATTCTACGTCGCTCCCGTCACCGGCGCCCCGCCTCCCCCGCTGCCGAAGCCGCCCGTGAGGATCAAGCTGCCTAAGAAGACGTCCTCGGCCAAGGAGCCGCCTACGCTATCCGGGTTCAAGAATCTCCGTAGTCTCTCCGTCCTGGACATCGATACCCTGGACATCATCACCGAGATCAAGTCTTGCGTCCGCAACTCGGCGGGCACCCTTATCAAGCTCAAGCTCTCCTTCTCCGATTCCCTCGCGCTGCAGGCTAGAAAGCCCCCGCCCGATCTCGACCCGGAGGACTCGGACCCGGACGACGAGTTTCAGGTGGTGCCCGTGGTGTCCGCGACCGGATCCAACTCGTATGCAGATGACGTGAGCGGCCCGGCCAGGGCCTTCCGCGCCCAGGAAGAGCGCAAGAGCCAGGAGTCGGTCTTGGGCAGGATATTCGATGTGGAGCCCTATGTGGTTAAGAAGCCGAGGAAGCCAACGACGACGACCGAGGCCGAGAAGTCTGCCAAGGAACAGGCGCCCACCGACCCAAGCAAGCAATTTATCAACTCCATCACGGAGGGTCTGAATAGACTCATCTTTTGCCTGAACTCGGGCGGGGGCACCGCACCCCAGCAGCAGGAAGTCCTCGATATCCTCGAGGCTGCTTCTAGAAAGTATATGGCGTCGGAAGAAGCCAAGAAGCAACGTGGCGAGGCTAGCGCCAGCTCAACTTCAGCCTCCGGCTCCGGCTCCGGCTCCGGCTCCGGCCCCGGCCCGAGTTCACAACCTCATGACGTCGGCGTGGTCAAGGCGGAAGAGGAACCCGCTTCACAGGAGCAGAGTTCCTCTGCTGCTCCTCCATATCCTGACACAGCCTTGTTTGGGCAGGCCACGTCCAAGCCAAAAAGTGTTCAGAAGGACGTTCGTCCTGAAGACATCGACATCGAGGAGCCGGAGGAGCAACTCGTACTCGAGCCGCATGATGGGTCGAGCAGTAAGGACGCTCACCCCTCTGAGGCTGCAGTTGAGACTCCTCCGGCGCCTCCCACGGAGCCCCCGGCTCAGCCAAACCAGGCGGCTCTGTCACCCAATGTCAACAAGGCCGTGGCTAACTTAGAAGCCCAAAGCGGGAACTTCAAGATACTGGCGACGAAGCTAAAGTCCTTTGAGGCCCAGGCTAACGGGTTGAATGATGAGATCGAGAAGCTGCGTAATGTCATCGGGACCGTCGACGTGGACCGGATCACCGAGTCGGAGAAGCGGATGCAGACATTCAGCCAGAATATCCAGGATATACAGAAGGAGATGAACATCGTCAAAGCCGAGATTGACGACGCCAAAACCCAGATGCCTCTAGGGCTATCCGGCGGCAGCGGACCGTCCATAGACGAGGCTGGCGCCAGCCGTCGTCGCGTCAGCGAGTACGTGCGGTCGACGCGAGGACTGTCCATCAGGTCACTTAGCCTCTACCTGATCCCCGTCAAGGCCTCCGTTCTTTCCAAGGCCGTTGATCTACGCATTCTCGAGAGAGTGACCCTACTCAATGTCGGGCCGCAGGCGCCCATCTGGACGCTGTTCGCCAAAGAGAACAAGGTGGAGCCTCTGGCCTTGCGCAGGATCTTCACAGACAACGTCTCGATGCCGTTCCTGAACTTTGTCGGGGAGCTTAAGGCGCTCACCGAGCTCTTCTTGCTCGAGAGAGACAACAAGTACAAACCGGAGAGCTTCGCACCCAAGACGACAACGACTATAGACCACATCCGGCGCCTTGTCCTCAAGAAGCACATGCCTACGATCAAGCGGCTTATGATCAAGAACATGTCCGGGCAAGAGTGGGATCTCGACGAGCGGACAGTCATGTTACTTGCCAGAAAAGGTGCGAGGCTTGAGGAGCTCGCAGCGAGCATGAACATTAGAGCCATCGTACGTCCTCGCTCCCCATTTCATTTCCCCCCCTCAACCCTTCATGTTCCAGCTGTGGCCTAGAATTTAACGCATTACTTCTGCAGCACGTCTTCTTGCAGCAACTCCAAGGCTTTGTCAGCCTGCGTGCGTTGCAGGTGATCCAGCTGCGTAACGACGACACTTGCGTCTGGGTTATGCGCGAGACGAAGCGCTTCCTCATCGACAACCTGTCGCACTACCCGGACCTCCCACTAGAGTGGATATCCATCGACGACGACACCTGCGCTGAGCGCATCATCCGCCCCACCGAGCCCACCAGGCGGCCCAAGAAAGGCAAGGCGAAGGCCGCCGGCGCGGTTAACCCCTTGGGCGGCGCACTCGGCACGCTTCCCGCCCTCGGCGTGCTGGGCACGGCCGGCTTCGGCGGCGGCGGCGGCGATACCTACAGCCCCCCGCCGTTCGACGGCTGGGACATGGCGAGCGAGAGCGACGACGAGGATGACTACGACCCCCAAACTGTGAAGCTGGAGACGGTCGAGGGCGTTCACTTTTCGGATGTCTGGGGCGTGAGAATCTTCAAGAAAGAGATAACCAGCGGGAGGCTGTAGTTGATCGTGGCTGTGACTCGTCACAACGGTGCGTGCGCCATCACGTTTATAATGTCCCTTCTTCTTTGTCATGTTGTCTGTCGCTGTACGAGAGAAAATACCCCATGGCTGGATGAAGCCCCGCCCCTTCAGGTTATGAAAAAAAAAGAAGACAGGTCACACGTTTTTTCCTATTTCTTCCCCCTTTTCCTTCCTCCCCCCCTCCCCTTTACCTAGGTAGTCATAATTTTTCGTTTACCCTCCTCTTTTTCCCGTCCTTCTCTCGTTTTTCATTTTTATTGTTTTCCGATAGGGAACGGAAGGGTTTTGGAAACAGAACAAGGGGGGTTCGTTCGGTCGGTCGGTGTGCAGGTTGAGTAGTCTGGGGCTACGCTACCTACGACCTCCATCCGTTTTATGATGATGATGGGCATGGATGAGCAGGTGTGTGGACGTGCGGAAGCGGGCTGGATAGCGGGCAAGAGAATTCGAGAGTATATAGGTACTTATTATGCTGTATCAATATAGGTAGTGGTTTGGAGCGGAAATGTCAAAAAGGTGATCCCGCTTAGGAGGAGCAGTCTATATCCTCAGTAGGAAGCTCCCGTTCGTTGGTTGTCTCGTGAACTGTGATAACATATCAGGTTGATACCACCTATCTTGGGTAAGCAACCATCACATATTGTAGTAAGATGGAGCGAAATCAGGAGTAATGCAACGACTTTTCATTTTACTCAAGGCCCTGCGAATCGCGTTGGTGACGACGCTATCTTCCAAAATACCCGACGTCCAACCCCAGAGCTACGCCGTCCTATCAGAGGTTACAAGAATGTTCGAAAGGTTCTCTTGCCCCTTGCCCACCAATCCGAAACGGATGTGACTCTCGTAAAAAAGAGCCAGGACAAGGGGCCTTCTAAAATCGACTCGTCCCAGTACTACCCGCCCACCTAGGTAGGTGGATAGGCAATAGGGCAGGGACGATGTTGATCTACCAACGCTCCGTTACGAGACTCGTTCTGGGGGAACTTGAGCTCGTGCTGCCCGAGTGGCAGCATCGTTGGGATAGGAAGGCGGGAAAGGAAAAGGGAAAAGGGGGGTAGTTTTAGGGACTCAGTGGTCGCGCCCTCGTGCGACGATAGACAACGGAGTAAGCTAGTAACACTGAACCGAGCCGTCGGCCATAGGGGGCAGACCAAAGAAATAAAAGGGAAATGTGGTATCTCGTTACCCATGACCATCGAAACGCTGTCTCCTTACCCGCCCAATCGTATCGCTTATACCGTTCTTCATAAAACATGATAGAAAAGAGACCAGACCTAGACAGGACAACCGCGCGTAAAGTCGTCAAGTCTATTGCAATCCGTGTAAAAGCGTCGCCCAAACACCGATAAACATAGCCCAGCCTTAGAAGGCGAATCGCCAACCGCTGACGCCATGCTGGTGCCTCCTATACCTCGTAGTCCCCAGCCCAGTATCCGTTTCCTGCCCGCTTACCAAATGGCTCAAGAATTCAGAAGAAAGGAAATAAAAACCCAGACGGAAGGGAGAAAGAACACCGAGGGAAAAGGGGGAAGAGGTCTAAGCGGCATAGTGTTGGAAGAGGGGCGACATAGATTCGCCATAGTGGTTTCGCCGAATCGCTTCGGCGAGGAGGAAAGACAGATCCAGCACGACCAACTTACTCGACTCCTCGCGGATCGGGTAGCTGTTGGTGACGACGATGCGGTCGATGCAGTCGCAGGCCTGCAACTGCTCAAGGCAATCACCGCCAAAGACACCGTGGGTAGCGATGCAGTAGACCTTATTTGCAAAGCCCCTCTTGACGACCGTCTCGGCAGCGGCGATCCAGGATCCAGGCTTGTCGATCATATCATCCACGAGAAAAACGGTGCGGTTCTTCACGTCGCCGACGAGAGTCACCCTGTGCTCGATCGTGGGATCCTTAAGCTTGTCCTCCTCCTCGTCCGAGCTCTGGCCGGCATCGGCTGAACCGCCCAAGGCGTGAGGATCGTGCTGGAAGTAGGAAGAGGCGTGGGACAGCAACATCGGATCGTCTTCTGCGAAATTGGTGTCAGCTGCCGAGGTAGCCGGCGACGGGAAGTCGTCGGGCACAATATGCCCTTGGACGAGCCGGCCGTGGGTGACCTCGTGGGCGCGCTGGTCGTTATACTCCGCGTCCTCCTGTCCCTCCCCTTCCGTCTCTCCCTGCTCTCCGCTCCCCGCACCTTCGCCAACAAGCTCCGCCGGATCGGACGACGCGCCATCGGTTCGCACTCTCGGCACCTGCGGCGGAGGCGTCCTATTCGCAGGCCGGGGGGTGCTGCGAGAATCGGAGGCCGTCTGGGCGTTGGACACAGCGCCGTTCGAGTTGCCGTTGCCATTAGCGCTGGCATTTGCGGTCCCGTTCGGTCCGTTGGACTTGTACTGGGACCGGCGCTGAGGGCCAAGCACCGGCTTCTGCTCAATGCCGTCTAGGATCATGCTGACGCTCATGTTGTTAGAAACCCGCTTCTTGTCGGTCGTGACCAGGCCAAAGTTAAGCTTCAAGGCATCAGCCAGAGACGTAACGCGCTTGGTGCCGCCGGCATTCTTGGACACGACGACAGCCTCCTTCCAATTGGGGACATTGTGCCGGATCCAACGAGCAATCAGCGGCTCGGCATGCAAGTTGTCGACAGGACACTTGAAGAAGCCCTGCATCTGAGAGGCATGAAGATCGACGGTGATGACGTGCTTAACGCCAGCTACCATCAGGAGATTCGCCAGCATTCTGGCGGTGATAGCGCCCCTATGCGACTTCGTCTTGGACTGCCGGCTGTAGGGGAAATACGGCAGCACAGCTGACGATGCCCCGGAGCTGTTAGCATATCGCACGCGCACGCCCAATGCCGGCTACCTGTGGTGCGACCAGAAAGGGATATGGCGGGCTCACCAGTGATTTTGTTAGCCGAGCCTCCTTTGCAGGCGGAAATCATAATCAAGAGCTCCATGATGGTGTCGTTGATTTTGGGGCTCCCCGACTGGATGATGAAAACGTCTTTCTCCCGAACACTATTGAGGATCTTAACGCTCGTCTCTCCCTAGAGTTGAACAAACAATCAGGCGGTCAGCATACGGAAGAAGACCTCCTCTCGCACCCTCGAATATGACGATGACGACGCTCTCGATGATGTGTGGGTGCGCAGAGAGCGCACGAAACGCCACGAAAATAAAGCATTGGCGGAAGGCGTCAACTGACATTGGAGAATTGTGACAGCTCCGCCTCGCCCGGAGCCATAGCCAGGGTCTCACATATCTGGCTGGTGAGAACTGGGCAGCTCGAGCCCGCGAAAATGAGCGTGTTTCGCATGTTAAGGGCGGCGAGTGCGGTCGGATGAGGGAGGGAAAAAAAAAAGAGGACGGGAGAAGCTCTTGCTCGATGAGAGGAAAAAAATTCCCTGGGCCCTTTACCGCAATCGGTTGGGGCTGTTGGGGAAGCTAGGGCGGGGCTTCTGGGTGGACCGGTGGGGGTTTCTGCAGCTGGCCGGGTGCTGTGCGGTCATTCAGCGGGCGAGCTCGCGTTCCAGGGCTGGGCGGTGAACGAGCTTGGTCGATGGCGTCGCTGCAGCAGATGCAGAACTGCGGCGAGCGTGGGCAGGAAGAAAATCGGATGGAGATAATACGGGCGAATGGGGACGTCCAGTTATATTTTAAGAAGGTGCGAAACTGTATGGGATGAAAGACAGAGGTCGGAGTCAAGAAAGAAAGGAAGGATGAGATAGGTAGGGAGATTGGTGACTGAAAGAGACGGAAGAGAAGAAATAGTGCAGCTGATTGCTTGTAATGCTTGGTGCCGCCTACGGCCTAAACTAAGGGCAAGCACGAGCGGGCCCACTCTGACGACAACACGGCGGGGGCGACCGCGACGAGGCTGCCGCCCAGCTGAGCTTAGGCTTTTTCGCCCCGTTACTCACGTCAGTTTCTGTGAGACTAGCCGCGCACGCCAATTTCGACATAGTTACTTGACATATTTAAAACACGATCGGGGGTAGGCTGTCTCACGATCATCTTAGACACTGGGTGGATTCCGAGTCTCGGCAAACCCCTCCACTTAAGTACCTTGGTCCTCCGGACGAGCGAGACGTGACGATGGGCATCCCTAAGTTGACGTCCACTCTAGCGCCCTACGCTGAGCATCGTCTTCTCCCCGACAAGACAGCCGTCGTAATCGACGGGCCGGCTTTTGCGTACCATATCATCCACATTTGTACCGCGAGAGGCAGGGGGCCTTTGGATCAGCCGACATACGGCCTGCTTGGGAGGACGGCGCTGGCGTGGCTGGACCAGCTCCAGCTACGTGGAATTGTAGTGTAATGTCAAACGAACACCCTCTCTTACGTACCTAGCCACGGCGGTACGACCGGCCCACAGCGCTAACCGTCCTGGAGGTCTGCCTTGTGTTTCGATGGCTATCTGCCAGAGTCGAAGAGGCCGATCCGCATGGAACGGGTCTGGCGCACGTCCCGAGAGTTCAACAACTACTTTTTGGCTCACCCGTTAGAAGTTCCGGGGCCTACGATATCGGGTGGCAAGGCCAAAGGACACGCCGACCCGACCTCGCTTTGCTTGGAGCCGCCCGCCCCGCGGAAAGATGGCGGCCTTCCCCCACCGGCCTTCGCCGTCCAGGCTATCCTCGAAACGCTGCGGCGTAGTGACAGGTATGGGCCTGTTACTCGGCTGGTCGCTGGGGAGGCCGATGAGTTTTGTGCGGAGCACCTGCGCAAACACGGAGGTGTCATCCTGACGTCCGATTCGGACCTGCTTGTGTATGATCTCGGGCCCCGAGGCAGCGTCATCTTCTTTAGGGATGTCGAGTTCAATCATCCTCCAGACCCGCGGGGTCTTGCAGCGCTGATCTATTCGCCGCGTTCCATCTCACAGAGGCTGTCCCTACCGGCCGAATACGGCATCTCTTCTTTGGCCTTCGAGCTCACCGTGGATCCATATGTGCCGCCAAACAGGCTCTTAGACTGTTCAAAGGCAGCAACGGCTATCCGGGCTCATCCGGAGGAGTACCGGAAATTCGCAGCGCAATATACAGGTGCCCCCCCAGAAGCCCCGGGTAGCATTGGCCAGAATGGGCTGGCTGGCTTGGATTCAAGGGTCTCGGAGTTCGTCCTGCAATGCCTGCGACTGCAGACCACAGAACCAGAGAGTACCATCCTGGTGTTCCTCCCGCTCCTCCTTGACAGCTGGACGCGTGTCAGCGCATGGGAGATTAGTTCCTCTATAAGGCAAATTGCATATAGCGCCATGCAACTCCTGGCGAAGCGGAGAATCCCGCTGGTGACCGAGCACAGAAGAGCAGGCTCGCCGGCTTCTCAGGGCATGGTGCTTGAGCTGGCGCCCCTGGCCGCCACGAGCGAGCTTGCGGAGGGTCTCTTATCCCTCTTGAGACGGATACGGGAAGGTGTAGGCAGCAGTGAAGACCTCACGTGGCCGGTTCTGGCGATGTACCATGAGCTCGAATGGTCGAAACGCGCGGGGAAGGAGTCTCTCGTCCGCCAGCTGTGCAAAGAGACTCTGGAGGACGGCACCTTGAACTTCACAACATGGAATGCCGTCCACCTGCTCGCACAGGTCCAAGGAAGCCTTTATTCGCTAAGCATCCTCGCGAAAGTCCTCGGATTTATCGGTCAGCACATCGAAAAGCTGCCGCGGCCGTTGGCGGAGCTGCGCGAGGTGCTGCTATCCAGCCTGCCTTCGTTCGCGGAATATCCATCGCTGTATAGCATGGAAGATCTTCCGGGACGGCTCCGGAATGCAGAGGCTCTCCCGCTGTTGTCCAGTCTTGCGGGTCTTGCTGAGCCAATTCAGTTCCGGCGCGGAAAGAACTCGAAGAGGAAGAGGAACCGAGAGGTTGGCAGCGCGAAGGGGTCAGAACAGGGCTCAGTGCCGTCAGGCGGTGGCAGGTCGGGAAATCCGTTCGCTCTCCTCAGCGTCGACTAGGCTGGCAAGTACCCTCCTAAATTGCCAGCTAGTTGACTCTGCTCTGCGCAGAAAAATTCGCAAAAGACCTCATTGCCAATGGCAGGCATCCAAACATCATTGCGAGTTTTGGGTGCTTTGGGGAGTCAAGAACCAGAGATTGGAGGCTTGCGGGTTCCAGTAGCTTGAAGCGAGAGGCACAACGGGCTGCCGGACCGTCAAGACGCTTTCAGCTGCTGCCCACTAACAGATCCCATGTCCCGCGCATGTACGCAGCTGGTGGGGGCCCCACTGGCCGCTGGCTAGGCCCGTCGCGTGTTTTCGACCGCGTCTGCCACTTCGAATAGGGCGCCTGGTAAACACGTCTTGTTAATGGGTCTCCCTCTTCAGAACAGCCCACCTAAATCCGAATTTAACAAGGCACCACCCACGGCTCTCCCACCGGCTTGTTACTCTGTACGGTTTATTGATATCTTTCACTGCCAACCACACCTAATTGTATACATTTTTTGTCTCCGTGTAGGAGGCACCATTCTAGAGACGCAGTTTCCCCCCTCAGGGACGCCTTCGTCCGCCCAGCTTGGCTTATGCGCGTCGTGTTGGCCTCGGCCCATCCATTGACTGCCGCCTCCTACCTGCATCCTGACCCCTAAGTACGGTGACGACGAGACCCGGTTGCCAGGAAGTCGCGGCAAACGCAGAACCGCACCTCACGCTTCGCCAACAATAGCTCCCCAATGCGTCGCCACGGCCAGCCGACCAGCGTGTTCCGATCCAGTTAGCCATGTATCTCCCGCGGTCCCTAATCTCTAAACTCTACACTCACCTGCAAAACACGCGCCACCCCCTCTCGCCGCCGGTCCTCATCTTGGTAGCTCTCGAACCGGATGCCCTCTGCGCCTGCCGCATTCTGACGCGCCTGCTCAAGCATGACTACATCCCACACAAGATCCAGCCCGTGGCTGGCTACGCCGATCTCGAGCGTGTCGGCCGCGAGCTCGTGGTTCCCATGATGGAGACGCGCGGGGGCGCTGGCGGTGTCGTCGTCTGTCTCGGCGTCGGCGGTATGGTTGATTTAGGCACGACATTGGGCCTAGAATCGGAGGATGACGGGGACGACGTAACGACATTCGGCGGCGTCGAGGTCTGGGTCATCGACTCCCACCGGCCGTGGAATCTAGGAAACGTGTTCGGCGGCTTGCCCCTCGAGCCCGAGACAGAAAGCGCACGTAGCTACGGGGCCCGGAGTCCGGTCGGGGTTACAGGCGGCCGGATTGATCGCGCATACAAGCCTGGAAAGGGCGGCATTGTCGTTTTTGACGACGGCGATATCGAGGACGAGCTCGAGCCGGAGAAGCAGGCATATATGGCGCTGGCTGACATGCCTGAGATCGAGGACGATGGGCAGGATCTCGGCGACAGCGACTCGGAGAGTGAAGATGACGATGTCCAGGAGGAGTCGGCACACGCTGGTCAGAAACGGAAGTCGTGGTCTGACCACGACGAGGAGGATGACAGCGAGGATGACGATCGGCCTAGGCAAAGGAGACGGAGCAACTCCGTAAGGCGTCCCCCTTGTCCAAACACGCAACCGAGCATGCAGCGCAGGTAGAAGTACTGACAATTATACCATGCACCTAGTCGAGCCCCATTCCCGCGTCTCCGCGGCGGCCGGAGCACCGAGGATTGCTTTCGCTTCGTAACCCATTACTGCTATCTAGCGATCCCGAAGAGCCGCCCAGTGCCGCACAGCCGCCAAAACGGCCCTCCGCTCGCACCCTAAGGAGACGCCTTCTCCGACTGAAGAGGGAGAATGAGACTGTGCTTCGGAAGTACTACCGCATAGGCGCGTCGTACTCGGAGCCGATCTCTTCGATCATCTACTCTCTCGCCTCAGAACTTGGCCGAGATGACAACGACCTGCTATGGCTCACCATCGTGGGTGTTACTTCGATGGAGCTATACGGCCGCTCGTCCGCAGGCGTCGCCGTCGCGGCTCATCGCTCAGACGGCCGCCCGTCTGTCGGGTGGATGGGCATGCGTGGCGCACGGATACGACAGCTGCTCCGCGACGAAGTCCGGCGCCTTAACCCACCCGAGCTGGGGGGTTCCGGGAGCAAATTCACGCCAGAGATGACGGGCATCATCCCGACGACGGCCCGCAGCCCGGAGGACACGAGCATCCGGCTCTCACCGGAGCCCAAGTTCCTGCTAATCCGACATTGGAGCCTCTATGACAGCATGCTGCACTCGCCTTACCTCTTCTCGCGGCTGAAGATGTGGAGCGAGTCCGGTCTCAAGCGACTGCACAAGCTTTTTGCGAAGATGGGCGTTAGTCTCGTCCAGTGCCGGCAGAGTTACGCCCACATGGACATGATGCTCAAGAGGGAGCTGCGCGTCAAGCTGCTCAAGTATGCGGAGCACTACAACCTTGATGGCATGGTCCCCAACATCGACAGCGACGGGAAGGATCGCGGGGGAGCCAAGGACGGCTGGGGCTTCGTCCGCAGCTGGGGTTGGCGGGCGACGCTGAGCGCACAGGACGTCGCCGTCGTCATCGGAGCGCTGCTCGAGGTCGGAAAGCACGCCGCGGCGCAGGATTCCGGCGGCGGATGGGAGGGCGGCGTTGCGGCATCGCAGGCCATACAAGAAGCCGGGGACCAGGACCAGATCGAGATGGAGAAGGAGGAGTGGATCCCGCGGTTCTGGGAGGCGTTCGATGCGCTGGAAAAGTAGGCTGGATTCTGATCTATGAGCCTCTCTCGGCGGCAATCTTCCTTCACACGCATGTGTACAGCTATGCTAACGTACGCTCGCAACACTCCAGTATTGAGGCCCTCAAAGACGGCCTGCCTACGGCGCAGTTCCTCCATCGGGCGATTTTTAACACGGGCACGACGCTGCTGAAGAAGAAGCAGATCACGCACTTACGGGCCTTCCGCATGTGCATCGTCAAAGACGGGCCAGAAGCCGCCGTGTTCAACCACCCGGGTGCGCTCACGAAGCTCGCCCTCTGGGTCGGCGAGGCGCTCGCGGAGCAGGAGAAAGACGATACGGGGAAGCTCGCCCACGGCGGCCGCGGAACGCCTCTCGTAGTGGCCAGCTTGAACGAGAAGCGCGGCATCTACGTCGTCGTGGGTACCGGCGGCGGTGGCGGGCCCGACACCCTATTGCTGGACCGCGAGGCGGCCAAGAAAAAGCAGGAGGCCAAAAAGGCCAAGGCAAAGCTTCGGGAGGAAAAAAAGCAAGCTAAGCGCCGAATCTACGAAGAAGAGAAGGCGAAGAAGCGCGCTCAGCGCCGTCAGCGCGGCAGCGAGGACGCAGAAGACGAGGAGGAGGAAGAGGATGCCGAAACGGAGTCAGATGGCTCGGACCTGTCCGACGACGACTCAGAATCAGAAGCAGAGGAGGACGACGAGGACGGCGTGAAAGAGAAGGGTTTCGGCCTCAACCGCTTCGGCACGGCTTTCCAGGACGTCGTGGCTGAGACGAACGCGCGCGTGCGCATCGACAGCTTCGAGCATTGCGTCGTGGAGGTCAAGAAGGAGGACCTCGGCGGCTTCTTAGAGAGTCTGAGCATGAAAGTCGTTGTCGGATAGACTTCGGGGAGATATACGACAAGCTCGAGCATTATCAATCCAGCTGGGCCAGGCCAGGTGCTGCAGGGATGGTCTCTCGCTACTCTTCGCAGATTGGTGCCGTTACGAATCTCAACTGCGTCGGATAGGGCGCGTAAGGATGCGATGAACGGATCGGTGGACGGGGCAGGTGCATGGATGGATAGGTAGGTGGGCCGGTCGAGGACAACGGTGCAGGCATGCAGGCAGGCAGGCAGGCAGGCAGGCAGGCGGGCGGGCGGGCGGGCTGGTACTGGTGCTGGTGTTAGTGTTGTGTGTCCAAAGCTCTCCCTCTTCCGATGACGATGACGGAGTTTTATGTTTCTGTTTCTCTCATACCAGGCATGCAATCATGGATAGCTATCATAGGTGGCGTATGTTTATGCAACAAGCTTCTTCTTGCTACCTAAAGTGCATACAAGCTTGTGTTTACCCAACTATAGGTACCTATTCAAAAAAAAATAACGCTTGATGCATATGTTCAGGTTATTTCAAGAAAAAATCCAAAGAGACAGCAAGAAATAGATAAACAGAAAGTACGATTCCGAATGTAAGGGAGGGTCAGGACGGCAAGAGCAAAGTAGCATACATCATTGTTTACCACGCACCCAGCAGCTTAGTCAGTTTACTGTCCCCATCTTGAAGACAAGTTAGCTGCGCCGGGAACAGAACCACTGATCTAGCCGCTGTGTAAATGGGAATTGACGACGGTTAACTGCTTTGCTACAACTAAACTCGAACCTTGGTTTAACCACCGTTATGAGTTCAGGACATTGAACTACTTACTACCTTGTGTTTATGCTAAGCATGCTGCCCGCGATGTTCCTTGTATCATATTAAATATTATTACTTAACCGAGTGCGACGTAACTTGCCATGAGGCCATTACCTGGGTTTCTAGAACTTCTAGCTTCCATGACTCTCAAAACAAATCAAATGCAACGACGTCTGGACGATCCCGTCCGAAGGTTTTCTTTTCTCTTCCCCCCCCCCTCCCATCTTGGTATGTGCCTATTTCCCTATTAGTAGATAGGTAGTAGCCACGGCGCCGCAGTCGCCAAACCCAATGCAGCCTCTTTCCGCGAAAACTAAGTGCTGACATCCCATTTCCCACCCCTGCATGAGTTCATGGACGAAGGTTGGGGGCAAGACCTCCAACCTAGGTAGGCCCAGCGAGCCAATCAGACGCACGCTTATTAAATGGTCCTCAAAGAAGGGGCAATATCAGCGTCAGTGGGTTGCGATGTGAAAGCCAGTTGAGCAGAGAGTATTGCAGTAGGAGAGTAAGCGGGAACCCTACCGCAAAAGTCACCTCGCTTATTTTCACCTGGCGCCTTTCCACACCAAAGGCCAAGACAAAGGCTAATAGGATGAGGCAAGGAGCTATGGAGCGTAGGTATGTAGGCCGGCTCCGTGCCCCGATGTGATAGGGTAGGGTACGTTAGGTCAAGGTTACCGTCAGCTCGATAGCCTATCCCCTACTCCGTATGCTCTGAACTTGCCATTCGCTCACGAAAGGGGGGCAGGTATTTACGGCGGGGGCCGTTTCTAAGGTGGTGTGTTTTGTTGCAACGCCCCTGCAGGGCCTCGCAGAAGTTTGCAGCTGACAGCTCAGCCATGCATACGAGTCGTGCATCAGTTTCGCTCGGGGTGCTCAATACTAATGAGAGCTTCGCTGGCAGGGGTCCGCCGCGTAGCTGGGGTGTTGGGGCGATATATAAAGAGGAAGATATGGGCAGCACTTTCTGGTCAGGTCGCGCTTCCTCCCTTTGTTTTTCGTGTTGAGTTGACTGAGACACGCGTTGTACGCCTACCTACCTATCCACCTACCTTCTTCCACCGAGCAGCCGGCTATTGGACCCCTTCAAGAGAGCTCGTTTCTTAGCAAGGACAAAGGGTGGCAAGAGAAAGGAGAACGGAGACAGCCAAGATGGCTGCTGCCGCTGCGAAGAAACCGTGGGCTGACGGTCCCTTTCAGCTCATCCCCGTCTCGCGGCTGGGCTATAAGGTCAGTTCAGTAGCGGCAAGGGAAGGGAGGAGAGACAGACGGCCGTTAGGCGATTACTAGGTTGCTGACAATCCATCGGTCCGCTACTTGCAGCCGGGGGACAAGATCAAGCCGAGCCACTTGGCGGCGCAAGACATGCTGCTCGTGCACAACTCGCTGCTCCGAGGCATCAACAGCGTGTACCTGCAGTGCATCAACGTGCAGAAGCCCGGAGACGCGCAGCTGGTTGCCGACTTTGTGCAGATGGCCAGCATCTGGGGCGACGTCGTCGAGGAGCACCACGGCACGGAGGAGTCGCTCATGTTCCCCAGCCTGGAGAAGCTGGTGGACCGGCCGGGGCTGATGGCGGGCAACGTCGCGCAGCACAAGGCTTTCCACAAGGGTCTGGACAAATACACGGAGTACCTACGCGAGGTGCGGGAGGGGAAGCAGACGTACGACGGCGAGAAACTGCGGGGGATCATCGACACTTTCATGCCGACGCTGCGTGAGCACCTCAGCGACGAGATCAATTCGCTGATGGGGCTGGAGGAGTTCGAGAGCCGTGCCGACGTGGGCAAGTGGTACAAGGAGATGCAGGCCCAGATTGTCGCGAACGCGTCGAAGGACCCGTCGACGAAGGTGCGTACCCGCGTTATCGTTGCTGTTCTTGTTGTTCTCGCGACGAGTGAAAGAGGCGAGGTGAACGAGAGGACAGAAGAACTGACGTCGGCGGGACTGTCGCGGTTTAGTACACGGTCGTCCCCCTCGCGCTGCAGTGTCACGAGGCGTATTACGACGGCCACGACTACAAGGACTGGCCGGGCATTCCCTGGATCGCCAGGCTGCTGTTCAAATGGCTGTTCATCCCCCGGCACAAGGATTGGTGGCGTTTCGCACCGTGCGATCCCGAAGGGCGACCTAAGGAGCTGCCGTTTGCGTGAAAGGATGGAGCAACGGATGGGACTGGAGTTTAGCAGGATTCGACTAAAGAGCCTCCATCGGTCATCCCTGGGCGTCGGCTTATCTCGAGATGGAAGGATGTACGGATTAGGTAGAAGAGAGAGAGGGCCTGAGGCTCAAGCCAGAAGCCGAAGGGAAACATGCTCCACCACCACTCTCACCTGCCCAACAGTAGCAGAGAAAACATAAACGGATGGATGGCTGTTGCACGTGCCCATTCGCTTGCCACGGAAATGCCAGACGCGTACGATTACAGTGTGCACCTTAGTAACAAATAACGATTCGACTTTGACTGCTAGTCGCGATGACGTGCAGCCAACCTAGAAACTTGTCCGGTCTCCGTACGGACGTACAGGAGACGGCTTCGATTGACGAGCGTCGTCGGCTTCCTCCCTTTGCACAGCCCCCCATGACCAATCCATCCGCGGCCACTCGTCATCGAGTTCCTACCTAATAGCATGCCCAGAGGATACCCCGCCGTCCAGCTCCGCCGCCCCCGCGGAACTGCTGCCTTGCTCTGAGACCTTCTGCTATATCTTGCGCCACACGCAGCCGGGCCGCCAAGGTGGCTTCACCACCTTCTCACCTCGGGCGCTCTTCGGATGGGATGTCTGCACGCCGGGGCCGTTGGCCTCCTTTCGGGGTCAAAAACCGACCTCCATCGTCGCCTCCAGGTCTGCCCGTAGGTCGCAGGAACGGATGGGAGCTTTTCGGACTAATTTTCCTCTGACACCCCAGTCTCTAGTCGGCCGCCCTCCAAGATCTACAGAGTACCTGGAAACAGGGACCATCCACTTCGCGTGCTAGGGTAGGTTAGGTAGCCTTATCGAAAGTTGGGGCAGGAGACTGTGCATGTCTAAGCCGCCGCAGCTGTGCCCCCTCCAGCTTCTGCCGAACCCCTGCGCCGCCTAAGAAGTGAAAATTGGGTATTAGGTAGTACTCTAAACTTCCCAGGCGTTTATTTGCCTCCCTGCAGCGCCCTGGCTGCCTGCTCCCGATTGAGCATACATACTAAACCTGCCGCTGGGCCGGCCGGCCGGCCTACCTGCTGCTACCTGCCTCACCAGCGGCTATACCCACCGATGACATCTTGCCTGCGTCCGTCTCCTCTAGCCTAGAGGTATCGGTGACATACGGATATCCATACGTACCTACTGAGAAAGTCGACGCCGAAAAATTAACCGGGGTTTTTCATTTCGAGGATCCTTTTTTGGAAACTTCTTTTGACTTTCTTCTCGGACTCGACTCAGGCACTCTTCCTCGCGCCGATCCTCCTGCTCCCTTTCTTCCGCCCTGGCCGAGTGCCCCTCCTACTACCTACCTAGGCATCTGTCCATCCCCCTGTCGGTTCGCGGCCGCTCCGTCGCAAACCCCTCATCCTTAAGCGACAACATCCCATTGTACCTGCACATTCATTACCAACTGCGTAATTACACTACACCCACTTACCACCAGCCACCAACCGCGACGACAACGGCTCATTTGTCCCCCTTTCTGTGCGCGCCGAAGAAATAAAAGACAAAGAGGAGAGAGCAAGGTGCTGGCCATTCCGCAGGAGCAAACTCCAGCCAGACACACCCCCACCAGGCGCGCCAATTTGACATGGGCAAATCGTGAGTACATATGCATCTACAACCTTACCTACCGGCTACCCAGGACGGGGTAGTGCTTCGCATTGGCTTGGGCAGGCGGCTCCTGTGGGATAGGCAGAAAGCCAACGGGTGCCCCTTCTCTCCTCCGACCATTTCTCCCTCGTAGCCAACCCTGCCTCTTCCGGCTTTTGCTCGCGCTTGCGCCGGCAAGCCTACGCAGAGAGGCGGATCTTGCGATGCTAGAGGCCGGACAGAATGGGAATCGCGGGGAATCGCAGGGAATATCTCGGGCTGACAGGGCGGTCGTTGCGGGTAATGGCACAGACAGTCGAAGCTCTCCCAAGAGCAGCTAGCAGAGCTGCAGAAGTCGACACATTTCGACAAGAAGGAGCTGCAACAATGGTACAAGGGTTAGTTTGGCACATGTTACCCGTCTCTCGTCCCCCCCCCCGCCCCTTCCTTTTCGACTTCTACAACACACAAAACGTGACGCCGGGCCACCCGACTGACGATAGAACGATCGATACAACATAAAACAGGCTTTCTCAAGGACTGCCCCTCGGGCATGCTATCGAAGGAGGAGTTCCAGAAGATCTACCGGCAGTTCTTCCCGTTCGGCGACCCATCCAGCTTCGCCGACTACGTCTTCAACGTGTTCGATAGCGACAAGTCGGGCACCATCGACTTCAAGGAGTTCATATGCGCCCTGAGCGTCACCAGCCGCGGCAAGATGGAGGATAAGTTGGACTGGGCTTTCCAGTTGTACGATATCGACGGCGACGGCAAGATCAGCTACGACGAGATGCTCAAGATCGTCGAGGCCATCTACAAGATGGTACGTCCCGCCTTCTTTTACCCGCCTCTACCTACGCCTGCTGACTGACAACCACCTCCCCGACTCGTCCCCCCCTTCTAGGTCGGCTCCATGGTTAAGCTCCCGGAGGACGAGGACACGCCCGAGAAGCGCGTCAAGAAGATCTTCCGCATGATGGACAAGGACGAGAACGGCAGCCTCGACATGGAGGAGTTTAAGGAGGGCAGCAAGCGCGACGAGACCATCGTATCTGCCCTGTCGCTCTACGACGGCCTTGTCTGATTCCACCGACCCGACCGGCCCGACCGGCCCGACCGACCGATCGACCAAATCGACCGACTAAGAGTTAGATCGCCTAGAAGGAACTTCCTGACGTGAGTGAGGGAGAGAGAAACAAGACGGACGGAGCCGCAACGATGTCGATCTCGAACCACGGAAGCGGCGGCGGTGGCGAGGCATGGGGGTGGCAGAAATGCCATCATGCATGTATATGCCTGCGTGGGGCCAGCTTGCGCGTCCTGTGGAGTTAGGTAGAGGGGATGGGAACGGCGGGTGGCGCTATGATGACGATACGGGGTCGGCTTTCGTGCACATGGATCGAGGGCCGACAGGCAAAGAGAGAGGACCAAAGGGGTGGTGGGAAAGGGAGGAGAGGGGGCAGGTTGGAGTTGTTAAACTCTGGCACCTAGAAGTTGGTTGATTGTGTCTTATTTTTTTCCCTCTATCCCGTACCTTGTAGTCTTTTTTTAGCACATGACCTTTTTTTTTCCCTTTACGTTTCCCATTTCCCTGGGCATGGACTGTTTGTTCTGTTCTTGGGCGAAAAGAACGTGAAAACGTGGGCTTTTGTCTGTACCTTTCCAAACTTCCAGTCTGTGTGTTGTTTTGTCTACTGCCTTTTGGGTTGGTTAGTACTTAGGTATGCTGCTGTTTTTATTAGCTGGGTTTGATACCGCGGACGTACTTGCTCAGCTAAGATAAGGTAACAGTAAGACGAATGATGATGAAGAAGGGAGAAAATAGGGGGGTGGAAGGAGGATGAAAGGGGGGGGGATGGACGAAGGAAGGATTTCTTTTATAAGGAGAGGCCCAGTGCCAATATATATCACCCGAGTTGTCATCTAATTAGCTAGGGTAGTACACGAACAGGCCCTCAAACAGAAACGAGTTACCTAGGAGAAAAGAGAGTGGCATCAGAGAAAAAGAGAGGCCCAAAAGACGCACACGCCTGCCTAAAGACCATCGCATCCCTCCTCTGGACTGGCCCAACCTCCCTTACCCGCAGCCCCCCTCCGAAATGTTCGTTGTACGTGGTCGGCCGTCAACGGAAAAAAGGTAGATGCGACATTCGCATCATATCTGCGTAAAGGTTTTCCTTTCTCGGTTCTTTTTTTGTTTCTTTTCTCTTTTCTCGACACCACCCCTTGCAGCCGGGGGCATGTTATCCGCCCTGGGTATCCACCTACGTTTCATCTCTTCCATCTCAAGCAGACGCGGCGTAAGCCGCGTCGATCTCCTTCCGGTATTTCTTGACGAGACCTTTACGGTTCAGCTTTTGCGCTGCCGTGACCATGTTCTATAGACACATCCCCGGTTAGCATACTTGGTCTCGGGTAGTGAGATAAAATCAGAAGAAAAATGCTCACGTTCTGCGGGGTCCACTCTTCGTCGGAGAGGACAACACCATCGATGATCTCGATGCCCATCAGGCCACCCTGGCGGCCGGCGTTCTGCAGCTCGCGGAGCACGGCGCCCTGCACCTTCTTGTTGTGCACGAGCTCCTCGAGGGTGCCACCGGTAACGCCGACGGAGGCGGCCACCTTCTTGAGGACGGGCTCAGCCGGTACGATAATGGCAACGGGCTTGGTCTTCGAGTCGTCGGCGTAGACGCAGATATTGGCGACGACGGGGGCGGACCGGTAGACGGACTCCAGCTTCTCGAGCGCGATGTACTCGCCGTTGAGGGTCTTGATCAAGTTCTTCTTGCGGTCGATCAGCTTGAGATGGCCATGGTGATCGAACTCGCCAATGTCGCCCGTCCGGAACCAGCCGTCCTCCGTCATAGCCTCGGCCGTCTCCTTGTCGTCCTGGTAGTAGCCATCCATCACGGACGGGCCGCGCAGCCACACCTCGCCCTGCGGATTGGGCTTGTTGGTCGCGTGGTAGCCGGCGTCCGGGAAGTCCACCAGTTTGACCTCGACGGCGGTCGGCATGGCCCCGATGGTCTCGCTCGTCCACTCCCGCGGGTTCTGAAGCCCGCCCATGGCCGACGTCTCCGTCAGGCCGTAGCCGATAATCATGGGGCAGATAGCCATGGAGATGAACCGCTGGGTATCCTTGGCCACGGGGCCACCGCCGTTCAGACACAGCTTCATCCGTCCACCCGTCGCCTCCTTGATCTTCTTGAAGACGATGGCGTCCAGGATGCCCGAGCCGGGCAGGTTCATGCTCATGAGGCTGTCCTTGGCCCACAGAGCACCCCAGAAGAGACTGCGCACGATGACGCTGCCGGCGTTGACCTTGGCGATGATGCCCTTCTTGACGCTCTCCCACACCGCCGGGACGCCGACCACAATGGAGGGCTTGAACTCCCGGATATCGCCGGCGCAGTTGCGGACGGACGTGTCCGACAGAGTCTTGGGGTTGCCGTAGCCCATGGTCGATCCCCAGAAGATGGAGGCATTTTCGAACACGAACTCCAGGATGTGTGCCAAGGGGAGATAGGTGAGCAGCCCATCGCCGGGCCCGATAAACGGCTGGACGACCGAGCTGGCACCGGCCACTAACGGACAAAACGCGCTCGGGTTAGCTTCTCGGGTCTTTCCAGGCGAGGTTGTAAGAAAGGGAAGGTCTTCACGTACCGGCGGCAATGACGTTGGAATGCTTCAGCGGCACGCCCTTGGGTGTTCCCGTCGAGCCCGAGGTGTACATGATGCAGCACAAGTCCTCAGGCTTGGGCGGCACGGGATCGGAGGGGTTCTCCTCGCCGAGCTTGCGGAGGTCTTCGAAGCTGAGGATGGTGAGGTGGGGGAAGGCCTCCTTGAGCTGGTTGATGTGGTCGTCCTTGGCCTGGTTCTGGTTGTTCCACACGACGAACTGGATGGCGGTGGCGTCCTTGAGCACGTTCTTCAGCGTGGGCAGCAGGTGGGGGTCGAGGAAGATGGCCTTGGCCTTGGTGGCTACCATGGAGTGCCGCAGGCCCTCCTCGCCCAGGGTGTCGTAAGCGGTGACGATAGGCATAGACTGCGAGGCGGCACCGTGGGACATGGCCAGCCAGTTGGCGCTGGTGGCAGCGAAGATGTGCACACGGTCGCCGGCCTCGAGGCCGAGCTTCCGCAGGCCGGAGCCCAGCTGCAGCACCAGCTGCATGTACTCCTTGTATGTGATGAACTCATAGCCGCTCAGCTCGAAGAAGGTCCACTTCTTGTCCACCTCGCGCTCCTCGCCGTCGACGATCTTCTTGACCTTCTTGGTCTCCTGGTGGGTGCGCACCAGCCGGCGCGAGCCCAGGATGTTCCGGTCGCCGTACTTCTCGGCACTGATCCTGACCAGATCGAAGGTGGTCGAGATATCGGGGTGCGGCCTCGAGACGAGCTCGTCTACGGCCTGGGGGTGGCGGTACACGGCGGTCTCGCCCTTGGGAGGGTTCTGGCCGGGTACCTGGACGGAGAAGGGAGGCTTCGCATCGATCCGGGGGACCAGGGCCACGTTTTGCAAGTTCGACGTCATCGTGTCGACTTTCTCTCTCTCACTCGTCTCGGAGCGTTGTATATGCGTCGCTGTGGGCCGTGCCTTGCCGGGGCCAGAAGAAGCAGGAAGCGAGCGATTGCAGCTGTCGCGCGCAGGCCCGGCTTGTCTATCTGTAGCTGTTTTTTCCTAGGAGGGAGGCTCGACGGGGAACGGCAGCTTCGAGAGCTTCGAGAGCTGTGCCGCAGCTGCAGTAGCTCGAAGAAAGGAAAGTAGGACTCTCGGCGATGGAAATGGATGACGCCTTGGGAATCAAAGAGAGCGAGGGATGAAAGCAGTCAAAAAGGGTGAATGTCCGGAGTGGCTGCGCAATGGATTTGTTCCCCAACAGTGTGGCCTGCGAGCTGGGAAGGGCGAACAGAAGAATGGGAGGCGATCCTTGCTTGTTGTGACGAAGGCGGGCAGTAGCACAGCGGCAGCCTAGGGGGGACGCATCGAGCTTGCTGGGCGCGCTAAGGATGTGCGGGTTCGGGGCTGGGTGCACTGAATGCTGACGGAGTTGGGGTACAGGTGTACCAAGGTTACCGCAGGTCCCAGTCGCTGTAGTTACGTGGTAGCAGCAGCAGGAGTTAGGGGTGTACTTGTTGCCTTGATCCTGATTGCGCTGATTACACGGCCACAGGCCAATGCAGCCAGTAATTTCAAGGTTACCAGAAAGCCGAAACGGCCGACCATTTTTAGCGCAGGAGCGCGCAAGTACGGATTACTCTCAAGATACAATACCAGCATACCGAGAAGCCGCATACATGCGCTCGAATGTGCTCAACAAAATTATTTTGATGAGACGCTCCAGTCCCCCGTTATCCAAGGTATGATCGCGTCCCAAGGTCAAGAATCTTCTCCAAAGTGCTCGGCACTCGTACATAGGTACCTACAAGGCACGCGGCCGCCGCACTTGACAGATTGGGGCGGGAGTCACGCGCAAGCTGAGCAGAAGGCACGCGCAGGCTCCAAGGCGTTCTCTGCCGATGACGAAACGAAGCCCGTTCGTGCCGCTCTAGGCTGTCCGCCCTACGTCAACTAGGCCCAACCGGGGTTGGAGTTGCGCACCTGCTCGCGCCCCAATAAAAGAGACCCCCTTCCCCGGCATTTACGGTCCTGACGGGCGCGGTACTGCGCAATAAGCTTCGATGGAGGGTGAAATACGAAGCAGGACGGCGTTGCTAGCCTAGCTCGCCCAACTAACTCGCCTTCGTACAGATACGAAGTAGTCCGTCAATAAAGTGGTCAGCCCCATGCGAAGAAAGCCTTAGCCTCCCTGGTTTCGGTGCTTCGTGGCCGCCCGCTATTGACCCCAGCCCTCCGAGCACCTGCATACAAGTGTAGGCGTCCGCCCCATCGAAATCGCCTCGGCTTCCGACTGGTTCCGCATGGACTCCGCACCTCACCTGAAGGTTCATACGGAGTACGGATTATTCCGTGCTAACAACCGGCTAGGAATGATCAACAGCCCTTGTGCCGAACGCCTTACTCGGTCCCTGGCTGTCAAATTCGAATACAGGTACAAGACCGAATGTCGGGCAGTGCCGCCGCGGTCCACATGAGCCTGGGCTCCTCGTTCCGGCATTTCGGTGCGCCCATCGAGGACCCGGAAGAAGGTAAACAAGGCTAGCCATCGCGCCAGCAGTTACTACGCATCAAGTGAACTATCAAGTGATACGGGCCACCGCTAGTATATGCACTAAGATTTCTCCGCTAGAGACCTTCCTCCTCTTCGCACAGGACTTCCCGTCGCAGAATCTGGGCTTCATCGATGCCAAGGCCACAACCCTCGAGCTGACCGTCCTCGACCGCGACCTCGCCATCCACCAGTCTCCAGCCGTCTTGTCATCCAACCGCGCAGGCGGTACCACCGGGGCAGGTTAGTAGGTATCCGTCTCCTTGATCTCACGGTACCTAAGTAGGTACCCGTCATATTCAGTTCGCGTTCTAGTGGAACCACATTCTCGGTCATATCCAAATCCCTATATTCATGCGATCTACGGGAGTTTGTGTACGCGGAGACGTAACCGACGTTCCGATCTTCCGAACATTTTGAGCCGCGTGCTGTCTAACCACCCCTCGCCATCGCACCGCAGTCGTCTGGAAGATCACGCCCCTCTTCGCGGCATGGCTCGCCTCCCCGGACAACGTCCTCTTCCGGGCCCCCGATAGCGATGACAAGACACCGCCGCTGCTCGACGAGAATTCCGCCATCCTCGAGCTGGGCTGCGGCATCTCTGGCATCACGGCGCTGGCCCTCGCCCCCGCCGTGGCGCGCTACGTGCTGACGGACCAGCCCTACGTGGCGCGGCTCGTCGAGCGCAATTTATCCGAAAACCGCACCGTCTTCACCCACACTCACCGCCGCCTCCCCGTGCCGCCGCCGCGGAAGAAGGGAAAGGTGCCGGCGGAATCGCGTAGGCGAGGCGGTCCAAACATAACCTCTCCCTCGTCCCTCGACGCCGTCGTCCAGTTCCGCCCGCTCGACTGGGAGACGGACGCCGTGACACCCGCTCTCACGGGATCTCCGGCGCTCGCGAGCTTCGACGCCGTCTTGACCTGCGATTGCATCTACAACGAGGCCCTGATCGCGCCGCTCGTGCAGACCTGCGCCGACGTCTGCGCGTTGCGCGCTCGCGAGGATGATCCGAGTTCGGGTCCAGGGCCGTCGTCACCGTCACCGCCGCCGCTTACCGGAACGGCAAGCACTACTACTACTAACAGTAATGATGATAGCAAGGGGTTGCGGCGGCGCAGGCCGTGCGTGTGCGTCGTCGCCCAGCAGCTGCGGGACCCGGACGTCTTCGAGGCTTGGCTGCGGGCGTTTCTGAGGCATTTCCGCACCTGGCGCGTGCCTGACGCCATGCTCGACGAGCCTCTGCGCTCCAGTTCCGGCTTCGCTGTCCATCTGGGCGTCCTACGAGGCTACTTCGGTGGGTAGTTATTTATAGGTACCTACCAGTGGGCATGTAGCCCCCTGAGGCTTGGGTAGGTAGACGTAGATTTGCGTGCTGCACAATAAAAGCTCTATGCTATAGAAACAGCAGCATTAATTTTACGTGTCTTCCATGCATGGCCTAGTAACTCCTTACATCGCCCCAGGATGAAGTTTGGTATCTCCCGGATTACCTATGTACGTACTTTACAATAGGCAATATTAAAATAAATCGTGCAACTCCTATGTGTCCGTATAAGGTAAATTTGGCATTGTTTCGATGAAGAGAGCCCTCCCATGTCTCCTTGACCGATAGATCCGTTCGCCCGTTTACATTCCATTCCGTATGAACCAGGCCGTCCCAGGCCGTCCATCCGGCCCTGTACCGTAGCATCATGCCCTCACCGGCACCGTCTTTGTGCCGGCTGATCCCGCCCCTAGACCACATCAGACAGAGAGCACGGGAAAAAGAGAAAGAGGTAAAAGGGTTAGATAATATGAGAGACATGACTCCGACCAGACACTTCACCTCCGTTTTTCTTCTTTTGTTTCCGGCGACGAGTATATTTCCTACCCGATCGGTGGGAAACTGTTAACCTCGGTTCTCGTCGTCGAGTATTCCTTGTTGAGAAGGTATCGGCTAGGCAGGCGCGGCGTGGATCTCATCGAGGAGATACTGGAAGTGATCCCGTTCCTTCTTGGTGTTTGCCACGCTCTCAAGCAAGTCCTCCTGCTGCGGGCCGCGTCCAGCAGCCCGGATGATGCGCCAAGCGCGCCGGAACTCGTCGCGGATCGCCACGATGCCGTTGTGCGTCACCGTCCGCGCGACGTTGTGATCGAGCTCGAAGGGATCCTCAATGCAGAAGAGGAAGCGGTGACGCACCTCCTTCAGTTCGGTGCCGGTCCGTGCCGCGGGGAGGGGATGGCCGTGTCCGTGGTCATTTCCGTGGCTGTTGCCGTCAACATTGTCGCTACCGTCGACGTTGCCGCTTTGATCGGAACCCGGTACTGCCTTTGCACCAGCGCGTGTGTCGGGCAAGCTCGCATCCAGTGACGGGCCCAGTCCCAGCTGCTCTCCCGCATCTCCGTTAGCACCCGGTTCGGGCATCGAAAGAGAGTCACCAGGAGGAGATGCAGCGGAGGTGGCGGTTGCCAGAGGGGCAGTGTGCCCCTGTATTTGGAGGACCGTCTTGGCCCCGGTCCAGCCCTTTTCCAGCTTCGAACAGAGGCCGCCGACAGTGCGGAGGCTCAGTACGTCTCTGCCCCAGTCGAAGCCGCGGCACGGGACGGTGCTCATGAAGTTGTTGTGCGCGTAATACTCGAAGAAGCCGCGGAGTAGGTGGCCCACAGAATCCGAATTCTTGTTGAGCAGTCCCTGGCTGGCGAGCATCTTAATCTCCTCCTCGTTGCGCCAGAATTGCACGTTCCGGCCCTGGCACACACGTGTCTCCGCCTCGCCCTCCGCCACGGGGCCCGCGCCGTCGATGGGGCTGGCCAGGAGCTGCAGATTCGGGCAGACAAAGGGCTGGGCGACGTTGACCAGGTAATGCAGCACCATAAGAACGTAGCCGTAGCTGCTCAAGGTCCCGCGGTACGGCGTGTTGATGCCACGGACCTTGGCCCAGTGCTTCACGAAAAGGACCATGGGCCGGACCCGCTCGTCCGTATGGGAGTAGCACCGCAGTAGGAGCGTGTTGTGGAGGGCGAGGTGCGGCGAGAAGTTGATATCGCACTGCGCACCGACTCCCGTTTTGGGAAACTCGAGCCGGTCTCGAGCCTGATCGCGCGGCTGGTTCGGCGCGAGATTCGATGGACCTGGAACCTGTCGCATACGAGAGGCCAGGGCCATATCCTGCTGGGTTCTCGGCACGGTGTAGTTCGCTGGCCGATCGGAGCTGGCTTTCTGCAGCGGACTGCGCAGCAACGTGATATATGCTTTGACATCCTCGGCACGGGACAGCTCATAGAGGCCCTTGTCGAGCGCTTTTTCGAAGTCGAGAGCTAGCTGCAGTGTCTGGTGCCGCCTCGCAACTGCTCTCAGAATGACACCGTTTTCCCCAGTAGAACAGACGAACGCGCCCACCTGATCCCGGACATCCGGATTCCTAATACCAGCCACGTAACGCCGGATAATAGCGGGCAGGCGGCCGGCATTGGAAGGCGTAGAAGAAGGGCCATCGTGAATGCCGAGCTCCTGAAGTAGCTTGGAGACCCTGGAGTAGTATTGCGTCGCTGACTCGAACGGGCCCTGCGCTAAACGCATGACCTGCAGGGACGGGATTTTCTTCAAATGCTCAATGGCCGACAGCAAATCCTTGCTGTACCCAACCGGGTCCAACCCGAACGAGATCCTGTTCTGCACCTCGTCCCAATGCTTGAGCTTGTTCTTCGCCTCTCGCTCCCGGTGCGCATCCCTCTCCGTCACTTCTCGGCTATCCCACATCATCGCTATCATCTCGCCTTCGATCTGGGTGTAAACACCACCCAGAGAGCGGAAACTCGGTAGAGGTGATGCGCCGGACGGCATAAGGGACTTGTAAGCCAGGAGGTGGCTCTTCAGCTCTTCATCGGCCAGCCCGTTGACGAACGCGCGAGAGACATCAGTGAGGATCTGGAAGTCCTGAGCTGTGACGTCCCGGGTCGAAGATGCGGTAATGTCGCGCACGCCCAGCTTCCGTAGGAGCCGCTTAGCCATGACATAATAGTTAGCCAGGCTCTGCTTGTGCGGTTGCTTCAGGCCGGCGAGCGTCCGGGAGTAGCTCTCCGAGCCCGGCTTTTCGGGATCGTCTCTTGAGCCGTCACTGCGCGGGTATCTGATGCCGACGGTGCCGCCGACGCCGTGGCTGCCCTCCGCCGTCGATGGAGCGGGAGTCAGTTCTACCTCGTCGTGGATATCCTCTTCAGGCTCGAGCTCGTCATGCTCCGGGAGGATCCCCTTTTCCCATCTCCTACGCTCCTCCAAGAGATCCAGCATAAGCTTCTCGGTGGGCTTCTCGCACAACTTGATAATAGGTACGCGGGTACGCGTGAGCAGCCGAGCGCCGAGACCAGCGTCCAGAAACGCCTTCTCGAGAATTCGAGGAATAGGGGAGTTTGGAAACTCTGGTGGGGGTTGCGATAACGGCGAGAGGAGACCCAGGTCCATGTCCGACGCTTTCGTGGCAAAGCCGGAAGACAGGCTACCAAAGCACCTCAGTCGAACGCTAGGTGAGGGGAAGTCGGTAATGCCGTTGTGCGCCCGTTCGAACGCTGCTATTGCATCGCGACAGATCTGCTCGATTCTGATGCGCAGGTCCTCCTTTTCCTGGATCTCCGCAGGCTCGATTTCGGCGCTCGCAACAATTCTCTTGGACAGTGCGTCAAGAAAGTCTGCCTGTCGCTTCGGTTCCTCGTAGTCCGTCTGAGACTGGCCGTGACCGTGACCGTACAGCGGCGGAGCGTTGGGACTTGTGGCACTGTAAGGCGTGCGCTGAGATGGCGTTGCATCGATCGGCGAAACCGGCGTCTGGTTGCCATAATGCTGGCGATGCCGCTGCTTCTGCTGCCTCTGCTGCTGCTGGGGCGGCGGCGGGGGCGGCGGCGGCGGCGGCGGCGGCCTCCAGCCATATGGGTCGTTGTAGGAAGTAGGACCATGGTATGATAGCGACTGCTGGTGACGAGGCTGAGAGGGGAATGACCGTCCTGCTGGTGGTGGGTTCATCGAGGCTGGGCCGTAGTAGGAAGGGCGTACTGTTGCCGATTGCGGCCGCTGGCCTGTCTGCTGGGGCCCAGACTGCTGGTAGTTCCCAAACGGTGGCGAGCCCACATGCTGCCCAGCCGAGTTATAGGGAGTCGGGCGAGGATCAATGGGAATGGAAAGTTGTGCCGACATCTGCCGGCGTTGCGCCTGGTTCATACGCTTCCGAGGACCCCTGGGAAGGGGACCATCACTCGCCTGGAATCCCAGGGGGGAAGCAGAGCCCACAGGCTCATATTGAGGCTGCTCGTGTTGGAGCTGTTCATGAGCAGCCGGCATTGTCGAGGGTGGAGATGTGTGAGAGGGAGACATGACAACTGGTGGGGGCGATGGCTGCTGGTTCGTGGCCTTGTCCGAGTTGGATAGGATCATGGTTCTGAGCTGCGCCTCTAGCGAGCCTCCATTCGGGTTTCCTTGGTACATGCTGAAGGGGACGGATGATATGGTAGGTGCGGTGCCATGAACAACAGTAGGGGAGAAGTAGGGTGAAGAAATGACCAAACAGGTAGATTGGGTGGCTCAGAGCATTCCGAGGTAGGTCAGTCTCCTCCTATTCTGCCAAAGCCCAAAGCCTCGAGCTGAGGAAGTGGCAGACAGTAAGAAAGGACTCGCCCAGGATAATGAAAATGACTATTTGCAGACTCCAAATAAGGATGGATGTTAATCACCATCAAAATCGAAAAGGTGGGTGGGTGGGTGGATGAAGATGGGGGATGAAGGTGGTGGATGGTGGATGGGTAGAGTAGGAAGCTTGGTGGTGTGTGGGTAGGTTGGTTGATGCTAAGGCCTCGAGACTGCCGTAGGTTGGGGCAGTAGGGCTGTCACAAGCAGCTGGCTGCCACTGTGCCCCGCCGAGCAAGCCAAGCAAGCTGAGCAAGCCCGGTGTTCACGGGGATATCCTACCTTCCCTACGGTACCTAGGTGGAAAGGGAGGCACTACAAGCAGCAGCCACCAAAAAGAGGTAAAGACGACCGGGCAGTCTCTGGGTGCAAAGGATAAAGATGGCTGGAGAGTGCAAGAATTGAGACTTTTGCACTCCTACCCTAAGGTGTGTTCGGAGATCAAACAAAGTGGAAGGGAGCCATGGGTGTCTTCAAACGTAGCTATCCTAAAATTGGTAGTAGTGGGTACATCAGCCAACCTAGCTTGTGTTCCTGGAGGGAATTCTGGGGTGCCGATGCTGCCATGTCATTGGCTGTCATTGGCGCAGATGCAGTTTGGCAGGCTGTTGATTAGGGAGCTTCTAGCGCCTGGTTGGGGGCCTGCGGTTTGGAGCTCGTCTGTGCAGGTACCCCTCATAGTGGATTAGGCAGATGGGTACATAATATCCATGACTTAGTATGGGCTCCAGCGCTCCAGGGCCAGCTTGATGGCTAGTAGCATGGGTCTCCACTGCCTAAAGCACTGCAGTCCAGGCGGAGGAGTTCTAACCTGTGCTGCTCCACTCACTGCAACGCAGCCATGGCAGCCCAAGCCCAATTGTGCATGCTGCTTGTGCCTCTACAAAGGAATGTTGGTTGTACAAAACAATCTAAATACCGAGCAAACAAAGGCTACTTGCCGGCTAATGCTATGTCGCCATGTGGGCTGTCTGGTACATTTGGTAGCAGTTCGGAGTGGACAATATCAACTCCTTCAGCTGGGTCTGAGAGAAAAGTGAGAAGTACCTTTCTGAGACTTTGTTGGTGTAAAGTTACTTACGTCAGAAGTAAAAGTCTCTATGCCAACATGTAGGGGGGTTGTGCACGTGCCACAATGCGGCTGCCTCCACAGCAAGCCTGGTGCCTCTTGGCCACTGCCCAATAAACTTGGTCTGGCATTTCTTTGTCACCAACTACCTCGCCTGCATTCCAGGTTCCAGTCACTTGTCGCCTCTAGAGGCGCAGCCGTTTCGCGCATTTTTCTTGAGGAGAAAAAGGCATTTCTCGTGTCAAGCGGATTATGGAGGGGCCGTTGATAGCATATCTCTGCTAGCCCATCCTTTTTCCTACCTGTCGGCGTAAGGCCACCTCAATTTCTTCCTCGTTTCCTCACCCTTCTCGATTCCATATGAGAGTTGCTGCTACGAGCGCGACCAACAAACCCGACGTAACTTGGGTCCTTCGACCGCATCCCCTTCTTCGTCACCACCACCTTCCTCCACCTCGTACGATATCGCCATGAGCGCATCGCCATCGGGCCTGCCGAACGGCGGCGGCCCCCCGCCTCCCAAGGGGCCTCCACCCTTTCGGCGCAAACCCCGAACCGCCGACCCGTTAGTCGCGCGCAAGAAGACCAAGGCGAAGCCTCGGCCGGCAATCTCTATGGCGGCACGGCAGAACGGTACTACACTTCCTGGCCAGCTCCCCCCCATGGCAGATGACTCGAAAGCCCTCGCCGCATTTGAGGTCCAGCGCAAGCAGAACGGTGGCTGGACCAACCCTCCTCCGCCAGACTACCGCGACATCCCCTTGGTGACGACAAAGCGCGCTCTCCTGGAAGGCATCCGCTTTCATGTCATGCGGTTCGCAAAGGCGGCTAGAAGCGGAGACGATAACCAAACCATAGATCCCAGCAACCCGACTGAGTTCCCGCGTCCCGTCTCCCTCCACCGCCGTGACCCGCGTCAGCTACCCCCAGCCCTGAGAGCGAAGCAAGAGGAGGCGCCGGCGCCGGCACCGGTAGATGATGAGGCGGCCGAGAAGCTCGCACAAGAGAAGGCGAAGCGGGAAGCCCAGCGTGCTATCGACATGGCCCAGATCGCGCCGACGGTGAGAGACGCGAACCCGAAACGACCGCAGCAGCAGCAACAACAGAAGAAGGAGAAGGCCATTCAGGTCTACTTCCCGAAGAAGTCTGCGGAGCAGAAGAAGGAGTCGGAGATCCGCTACGAGGAAGCTCTTCCATGGCACCTAGAAGATGCCGATGGCAAGAACGTTTGGGTTGGCTCCTATGTTCAGGCGCTATCAGAAGCGAACGTGGCATTCGTCATTGACGGCGCCAAGTTCCGGATGGTGCCCCTAGAGAAGTTCTACCGCTTCACACCGAAGCCGCCCTTCCAGGCCTATACGGTCGAGCAGGCTGAGGATATGATGAACAAGACTTTCGTCGGCCGCTGGGATATGAGAGACAGGGAGAAGAAGATGGACGAGCAGGAACGGGAAGCGACGAGGCGAACGCTGCGAGGAGGCAGCAAAGTGAAGTTGGAGAGCAGCACTTTTCGGAGTGCACCTCGCTCGGAGAAAGAAGAGCATGACGACATCGACATGGACGGCGACGAATTCCAGGACGACGATGAGAACGTCGGCCTGGAGCCAGACTATGACGAGGATGCGAAAGATACCAGGGAGCGTATACGTCGCGATCACCTTGGCGCCAATCTATTCGGCGACGCCGACGAGCAAGAAGTAGCAAAAGAAGAGGCCGAAGAAAAGAAGGCTAAGAGGAACAGGGAGCTGGGCAAGGAGATCCGCAAGTCCCTCGCCAAGCGCGAGGACCACATCGAGTACCTGGAGTCCGACAGCGAGGGCGAATTCCTCCCATCGTCGGTGCGTGTAGTCCACTCTAACCCCCTCCCACTTATCAACCTCGCGCAGTGCTAACCAAGGCAACAGAGCGACGAGGAAGAGGAGAAAGACAAGGAGGAGCAGACGGACGAGAAGAAAGATGGCGATGCCAAGACCAAGGCGGACCCTAAGGAGAAGGATAAGGCCGCAACTGGCGGCGCGCCTAAGAATACTACGACGCCCCCAGGTGCCAAATCGAAGCCGGCCGACGCCGCCAAGAAGCCCAAGTCCTTAAAGAGACCCGGCTCACCTAACCTTTCAGAATCCAGTGGAAATGAGTCTTCCCGCAAGAAGATCAAGAAGCAGGCGACGAGCGCCGCTATGGACAGTCGTTCGACGACTCCCTTGCTTGCTCAGCAACAGCAGCGGACCAAGGCGAAGGCTGGAGCAGTCAGCGATGGAGAAGGCACGGCGGGGGAGATGTCCGACAGGGCCCCTGGCGGCAAGAAGAAGATCAAGATCATGGGACCGGGGTCCAGAGCCGGCAGTCCCGTACCCTCCCAAGGCCAGCAGCTTGCGCAAGGTAACTTGGTCTTCCGACCGAAAGCAACCCAATCGCATTTGACTAATCCCTGCCGTCTTCCAGCAGGCTCCGGCACTCCTCCGCCGGTCCAGGTCGGATCTCCCACATCTCGGGCGGGCTCGCCTCGTCCCACCGGCCTAGTGGAGGCCTGGGAGATTGTTAACGCTCTCCGAGCCGCCCCCGAAGGCATCTCCGTCGGCCAACTACTCCGCCACTTTGGAGAACGTGTCGGTGATAATCCCGGTCAAGGCCAAATGCATCGTAAGGACTGGATCAAGTTGGTCAAGGACACCGCGATTTTCGGCAAGGACAGACTCCTTCGACCTAAGAACTAGTCCGCCCAAGAAACCTCGATAGATGATGCCGGCTTATAATTTGCCGGATAGGGAGCGAGAGAGATTGCGAAGGTGGGGGGGAGGCAGAGCAAGAGAGCAGAGCAGGGAAAACCATCTAGGAAGCGTGATTTCTATATTCCCCTCAGTGGCAGCCCATTACTTTGTCTGGGCGAGTATGACGATATTTCCTTTTTGAGGACGAGACTTCTGGACTACGATCATGCACCAGGGAATGATGGCAATGACATGATAAGGGGGGGTGATGGATTGGATCTTCCCTGGTAACTGAGGAGAGCATGTCCTATAGGGTTGGCAGTGGATGGTGGTAATTTCTTTCTCTTTTCACTAGGTTGGCCCTTGACTGAACGAGCAAATAGCCAACGCATGCCGTCTCTACCTAGGTCAGACTAGTAGCATGTGTTTATTATGTGATACTATCTCCGTAGTTGCGTGGCTCGTATATTGTAGGGAAGTAGTAAAGGGGGCGCCTTGCTCTGCTCCCTCGTGGTTTGGGGATTCTATTTTTTGCATTTGGCCTCAGGTTTGGGCCCGACGTTAGAACTCTGAGGTTACACGCGAATGCCTTATACTCGCGATGCTACCAAACCTGCGTGCGGGTTCATACTTATCTGATCCCAGGAGACCAGGAACTCATGCGCCTCTTGCAGGCGTGCGAGTACCCCTTCCCTGTCTTCGTCTCTCGCTCCATCACCCGCCACTGAAATACCCGTATTCTCACCAAGGAGGTATTCGCAGCCGAGACTGACTTGAACGGTATGACCCGTATTTGATACGAGCAGTGTAAGTAGTCGGGGAACCTTTCCCAGCGTTTGTGCCTCCCCTACTCGTCCATCTGCCATTCATACTCGAGCCCCTTATTGCGTTCGCGGCGATTGATCGCCTTGAAGCGCTCCGCCTCGAAGCCATTACTGCGGTCCACGCCATCCCAGCGGTATCCCGGGCGGATGCCGTAGCGGTTCGGCGCCGCGGCGCCGGTGTAGACCGGCCTCGAAGCCTTCGTCCCTCCCGCTCGCCTCTTACCAACAACACCGCCTCCCTTGTCTTTACTGCTGCCCCCGAACTGCGCCATGGGATCGTTCCAACGCACCTGCGAGCGCATCTCGCGGTTCATATCGGCGTCGTCGGCCGAGCGGGCGAGCGGCATGAGCGCGGCGTCCTCGAGCTCCTCCCGCCGGCGCCGGCGCTCGGCGAGCTGGACGTCGCCGCGCAGTGCCTCGCGGGCGCGGCGCTCCTTCTCATCAGCCTCGACCGCGGCCTGGCGCGCCTCCTCCCGGCGCAGCGCCACGTCCACGCGCTTGCCTGTCGCGTCGCGGTACACAGCTTCCTCCTCGCCGTCGGGCAGGCCCTGCGCGCGCCGCGCGCGCCGTTCTTGCTCGTACTGCTCGCGCTCCTCGCGGCGGCGGCGGGCTAGCTGGGCCGACACGGCTGCGGCGGACTGCAGGCCCGCGTGCGTGCCGTCGCTCATCTTAGCCGCGGCCGGCGGGTCGTCGTGGCCGTCGTCGCCGATGCCGCCGCCCTCGATGACGGGTGCCTCATCCTCGGCGGCCCGCGCGGCCTCGTTCTCTGCCGCGGCGGCGGATAGGATCGCGTCGGCGGCGGCGGCGGCGGCATCGTCGCCCTTGGCCTCGTTCGTCGTAGCCCCTGTGCCGCCACCGCCACCAGCACCATTGCCGCCTAATGGCTTCCAGTTAGACTTCTTCGCCTTGCGGAATTCGGCCGACGCGCCCACGACAGTGGCGGCGCCTCCTTCCCCTTCTTCATCTTTGGCGCCCCTTCTGGACTTATCCCAGCCCGAGTCGTCGTCGTCCGTTATGAGAAGGCCGCTGGAGACATCGTGTTTCCGCTTGCGCTTCTTGGACGGTTTCGTGTCGGTTGCGAGGTAGCGGCTTGCGAGGTAGGATGTGAGATCCGCAGGCATGGTAGGGGATCTGAAGAAACGAAAGAAGAAAAGAAATCAGGGCTGATCGAGGAGAGGGAGGGGAGAAATGAGTTGAGGATTTGGATTTCGATAAAGACCTATGAATAACTTCTTTCGAGGCCGCTTTTGTCGTCAGTCGCCTCGTCGATGGCACGGCCAAAAAAAGAGCGGGTCCATCACGTGCCCTTATCTGCTTCGTTCTAGGCTTTTAAGCCTGAAGTTTCGAGATGACATCACGCTTAGACCTAGGTATTCCTTACCCCTTGCCCCTTACACTATCAACTTTGCACTTGCAGACGGTAATGCCGTTTGGTAATTCTTCCTGGTAGCTTGCTGCCCGCCAATTGATGATAGAGACTACAACAGCTGACTCTTTCCACGTGTCTCATGACGCCTGTGCCCGATGAATAAGGGGCCGGCTTCATGTGCTATCGGTCCAGCTTTTGACATCATCATGCGCTGACGCCGCTTCCAAGACAGCCTTTTACGCGATCGAAACACGGCAGTGTCCGCACATATAGATGCAAATGTTGAAACGACAGTATATACACACACAAACCGGGGCCAATTAAAATCAATTCAATACGCCGTAACACGGAGCACTGCAGAAGGAGCTGACAAACAGAGCGACGCGTCAACCCGGGCCCTTTGTCGAACCGCCATGCCAAACCCGAAGTCCGGGCAGGTTCAGGTTTGACTCTATCGCCGATCTCCGTATCGATTGTCGCAAGACGGATCGATTGCTATCAATAGGTATGCCAGGCTTCAATGTCGACAGGGCGTCCCTCCCTCCGATCTTTTCCTTCTGGTGGACAAGATCGGCTACGACGGTGTCCGCCCAGCTGGCCAGCCAGGTCAGCCAGCCCGTGACAGCCACCTTGGCGCGATGATCGGGGCTTCTCGGAGCCCGAGTTCGCGCTTTCTCTGCTAGTACCCCAGGTCTTATCCAGCCAGTGCCGACGCAGCGCGGACAAACGAGGCAGAGATGATACATGCCCATTGGTGTCCCCAGGACTGCCTTTCCCCCCCGCTGCCCATGAGCTAATCTAACGGCAATGAGTTGCATGCAGGGAGGGAGAGGCCTGCTGCATGCGATACACGCACGATTTGCAGCGATCGAGGCGATCGAGGGCGAGCTTCGAGCTCCCTTTCGCCATTTCGGACAAAGAGCTTGTTGATTGCTGACAGGCACTAACCTCTGGCTTGTGCAGCCTTCATTGCCGAAAAAGCAACAGTGTAAGTGGAGGAGCTCCAACATCTACATGTAGATGCATGTTCTCCATACATCCGTACGGCATCCCACCTCATAGCAAAGCGGGCGGGGTCTTCCCCCACATCACGATCGCCTGTCAACCGGCAGAGCAATCAAAAGCAGGGGAAACCACTCGGCGGCAACCCCCAATGGAGAATACACTAGCATCAGCGCGAGCCTATCAATCGCGCAGCTGGGGGACACTAGGAACGCTGCTTGCAGGTAACCTAGGCACCCATCGAGTGGGCCAAAGCTGGGGAAGCGGAAAGGCCTTGATTCTACTCCGTCGACGAGGGCGGCAGCATCTACGTCAATCCAGCCTGACAATACGCCTCAGCCTGACGATACCTACCTCCATTCCTACCAACTGGAGTACCTACACTGCTTGTCCGGAGCAGGCGCGTAGGCAGCTTGCTTCAGTGGATGTCGCGCCTGATTTCGCTCCTCGGAAGCGGCGGCGGCGCAGCGTCCAGGAATGAGCTCAGCCTGGCCACATGTACACTTACCTGCTTACCACCTACCAATGTAGGTTCGAGCACGTTGGTTGCAGGCCATGCCGGACGTACATGAAAGAAGCCCGCGGAAGACCCTCTCCAGCCGCCCAACCAGGGAGCAAATCACATCGCCGCGACCAAGGCACGGGGTCCAGCCAACCGGGACGCGGGCAGCAGTAGCTGGCTTGCCAACCGAAGCTTCCATTGCTCATTCATTCAGCTACCTAGTGCCCAGCTCGGCGCAGCGGCAATAGTGCCTGGGTACTTCGTAAAGTCCACGCGCTGAAACCAACAAAACGTGACAACTCCTACCATGTTACTAGGTACTACTCCGTAGGAGGGGGCGGCGCCAAGAGCAGGTCACCGGATGACGAAACGAGAGAGGGGTGGGGAATCATTAGGAAGGGCATAATGGACGCGAGGGATCGATCGCAGGCCGGGTCTTTGGCTCCTCGCCGGCTGCCGAGTGATGACGAAGGCCACCTAACCTACAGGTGAAGGTACATTGCTACCTACCTGCGAACTAAAGTCCCGCGCCGCGACGATGGCACCTGATCCCCAAGCGCACGTTTCCGCCGTTCTACCGGATTCCATCATCATTCGGGTTGAGAGGGAAGAGAGGGGGAGGCTTAGTTTGGGTTTGGATGAGACCTGTCTGGGACGGCGTGGGAGGCACGGGGCGAGGGCGCGGCGAACCGATGGTGGACTACTCTGCTACCTAGCCTGCTACCTGCTGTATTCCGCCATCGCCGCTGCATTGTGACCGGCCTGGGCTGCAGCCGCTGGGAACCGCCTTGAAGCCGTCGGGTTCCTAAATGCGGGCAGGCTGTGCTCGCCTGCCCGCCCGTCCGCCCGTCCGGCCGTATGCAAGGTACCTGACAGTTCCCTGACCTCAGTCCCTCCCTCAGTACGGAGGGAGGGAGCTGACTGTAGCTTCGCACCTTAGCTGCTACCAGTCAACCTACCTGGAAGTCACACTCACTGACTGAGGATGACGCGCCACACACTCACACCCCCCCTATCAGCCGTCAATGCCAACTGCTGCGATAAGACAACATCCCAGATACTTACCTACTAGGTGCAAGGGAGCAAAACAGGGGAACAAACAGGGTCCCCTGCCTCCACCGGTCACGGTATGCTCAGTAGACAGGTACCGTACCTATCTATACGGGGAATATAAATACAGACTGGTATGCTTTGGGCGATAATACGCGCCTAGCGCCCTCCCCCTCCGCTTGTCGGTTCCCATACAGAGATTACTTTAGTTCCCTGTCCCCCAGCCAAGCAACATCGCTCCTCCCCTCTCAAAGCATCAAGTAAGCAAACAAGAACGAGCAGGCAAGAAGGCGAGGCACATACAAATACGTTGGATCGCATCATCACGTCGATTGCCCCCCTTTCCTCTTCGAACTTGCGCATTCTTTGACCCATTCCGGAGTTCCGCCGTACCTCTTTATCATCTCATCCACCTAAAAGGACCCCACGCACCCCGACCAGGCTCTTCCTCTTTTATCCCTGCACTGCCCTGCGCCCGCTCCCCCCAATCCGTCATCGGCGTTCCCTTATCGCTTATCAATCGCGCTTCCTCGACCACGCACGCCCCCTTTGCTTCTGATTGACTCACCCGGACAAAGAGGCGGCGAGTCAAAGTAGCCCAGCACGAATTGGACCCATCAGCTTCTATTCCGGCAAACGGGACCCAACAGAAATACACCCCCTCCTCCCAAGCGAGGCCAACTCGCCATTTCGTGTGTCCAAATAACCGATTGCTCCTCCTTCTCTCCTACTCCCTCCGGCCATTGATACCACTGCCGTCCTGCTGCTGTACCACCGTTCAGCACCCCTCAGTGTCCTTCCATCTCATCCCCCCTCATCAAGGCTTCCTGCTCAACCCTTCTGGCCTTCCAGAATCAACTGGAAAAACGATATCCCTAGAAGCTCTCCCTCCATTTCCGCCCTTAGAAAATAGTCGCACTTCCCCTGCCTTTTGCTCGACTAGATCGACCAGAGACCGCAGGTCCTCTCTCGACGACGTCCAGATTGCAACCACATCCGCGACTGCCCGCAGTTTGACATCGCCTGTGCACCGTTCGCAGCCAACGATCCATTATTCCTAGAGCCACTGTCTTATTTTGCAAAAGCAAAGTAGAGGACAGCTTATCATCCTCGACCCGTAGCGAACCCGGCTATCCCATCAGCGTGGTCCGAATCCAGCTCTCTTCTTCCTGCACCCTCATTTCTCAGCTCAGACCCCCAACCACTCTTTCCCATCATGGCCGCCGATCTCATCGAGATGCCCGCTCAGCTCGAGCGCGACCTCCGTAGCGCACAGAAGGACTTTAAGCGCAACAAGGACGCCAGTGCGAAGTGGGCCAACGGCGCTCGGCCCCTGTCGGGCTGCTTCATCGACGGTCCGACCCTAGAGGCTGCTGGCGGCACCGAGGCCCAGCGGGCAAAGGCTCGTCCGCGGCCGCGTTGGAGCGAGTGGTAAGCATTCAAACCCGAGGGGCCCACTCCGATTTCTTGTCCTTCTTCACTCGAGTCGGAATAAATAGAAGATGGGCGGCTGACTCCTGAGGTATGTCTGCAGTGCCCACAATGCCGCCAAGGAGAGGCACAATATTGTCAAGACTACCCGAGGCAACTACGAGCTGCCGGCGAGCCGGGTCCGATCCAGCTTCAGCGCCCGAGAAGAGATTAAGGATGCTGCCTCGAGGCCGATCTTGGATATGTTGCCGTCGCCGCCGCGTAAGGGCTCGATTGTGGGAGACAACTTCTTGTATAGCTTCGACACGACCGACTCGCCCCCGCCCGTCCTGTCGCTCGAGGTTTTTGTGAAGCCCAACACCCGGGCGACGGAGAAGCTGGTCGAGAAGGAGTACGAGGTGCTCGACGAGAACGGCGACGCCGTCAAGGGCAGGAAGGCCCGCCAGGTCCTGCGGAAGGCGGCGAGCAGCCCTCCGGCTAAGCCGGCCCCGACCGAGGAGGTTGATGAGGATGACGGCTTCGAGCTCATCTAATCCTAAGCGCCGGCGCCGCCAAAGGAGCCGGCCTCTCCGCCTCCGTTACCGCAGGCTTGATGCGGTATGGGCAGTACGGTCGTCACTACTCTTCGCTTTCGTCATTTGAGCGAGGGAGTCGAGATTCGCGGGACCGTGCCGCCTCGCATCGATCTCGTCATCCTAACATGCCGTCATGATCGGTCTTCGATTTTCGGTACCGTCGTCCACATTGAGCAAGCATAGTGCGCTATTGAGTGATTCCCCCCCCCTTTCTTTCGTTCAGTACTGTCGTTTTTTTTAGCATGCTTGAGTCCATTAGTTTCGCCGGTAGGGCCGGTCTCTTCTGTCTGTCGTGGAGTCTCGAGTTGTCGGAAGCACCGTGGTGCTCTGCTGTGTTGTTCGGACCTGTTTGGTGTTGGGATATTGGAAGGGACATACCTCGACCTAGCGGGACCCAGGCCACACTGCACTTGCGTTTCTGGCCCAGGAAGGACGGCTAGGCAGACGCTTTTTTCCTTCATTCTTTTGTGGTATTTGTTTAATTGCCTATGCTCGGTATTCACTGCTTAGGATAGTATTAGGCTATCAGGGTTTTGTCGGGGGTTGCATCGGTTGGCATCGATAGGTAATCGCCTTCAGCCAGACCCGGGCCTGAGAAATGCCCTCATAATATGGATAGGTTTTCATCCTGGCCCTCGAATGCTAGGAAACTTACCTCCACCTATCAGAAACCCTGTGCTGCTCTTCGTGATAGATCAATCGATTGCTGCAGTAACTGAGTCTGCATAAAGTCGATGAGGTAGGTCCTTGTTCGTGTTTGGAGAAAAGGTGTTGGGCATGGAGGTAGGGAATAGTTAAGTTGGGTGGCGAGAAATGGAAGCTGTGAGCCCCACAACTAGAAACTTGAGCAGAAGTGTGAGCCCTATCACGTGATTATGCACGTGATGCCCTCAAGGCTAACCAAGAAGAGGGCGCTTACTTCATTATGCTTTCCCAGATCTCACACGGGCTCGAGCTGTGCAATATACACATATATTATATATTTAATTCATAGACAGTTATTTGAGAGATTTCCAAAGCCATCAGTAGATCCCTAGCACCGTCGTACACATCACAAGATGATTCATTCACCACAAACAAAAAAGCGGACATGGTGTACTTGGAACTTTATAAATTAATTCGTGCACCAGGTACATCCCCCTCCTTCTGGATCTCTAGATGCTCAGGTGGGAGGAGGAGACGTCCCGCCTCTGCTGCTCCCAGGCTCGGCGGCAGACCTCCTTCATCAGGCGCTTCGGGGCCATGCGGCCGGTCATCAGCTCGAACGACTCGATGGCCATCTCGCTGACGATTTCGAGACCATCGACGACCACCCACGAGGGTGAGACGGTGTCGCGGAGTACCTGCATCTGTGCCAGGAGCGGCGTGACGGGGGGTTCGTACGCGAGCTGTAGACCCAGCAGGGGCTTGTCAGTAAGGGGGCATCCGCATGAGGGGGGAAAAGAGCGGGGAGAATGAGATAAAGAAAAAGACGAACCTCGACGACGACGCCGCCGGTTGTGCTGCCCAGCCACTGCTGGGGCATCTCAAAGTCCGCAGGTGGGCTGCCATCGATGCTGGTGGCGGGCACGCAGGAGATGATCATGGTGGGTTGGCGGTGCTCGGCCGGCCAGGGCTGGTTGATGGCGGTGAGGACGTGGACGATCTCCTGCGGGGGGGAGGCCGGGGTGGTGCCGTTCGCCCCCCTGTTGTTGCCGTTGCCGCCGACGATGCCCTGGGCCTGGGCCCAGTCGTTAAAGTGGCGAGCGACCTCGCGCGCGTTCTGCACGGTGCGGTTGTAGATGAAGATGTGGCGGCAGCCGAGCTGGATAAGGGCGTAGATGGCGGAGCGGGCCATGCCGCCGGCGCCGATGACGAGGGCCGTGGTCTTGGACGGCTGGACGTAGTTGCGGGGGCTGATGGCGCGCTTGAGGCAGGTCAGGATGCCGCTCCAGTCGGTGTTGTCGCCGTAGAACTCGCTGGTGCTCCCGGCGGTGTTCCGGGCGTTGGCGTGGTCGAGGATGAAGGACGTCTTCCCGCGCAGGGGGATGATGACGTTGACGGCGCCGATGACGGACGCGTGGTGGCTCTTGAGCTTGAGGTGCGGCAGGATGGCCACCTTGAAGGGCGCGGCCAGGGTGGCGCCGCCGAAGTTGCAGCTGAGGCAGATCTGGTTGAGGTCGTCGAGGGTGGTGCACTGGGCTACCTGGTAGGTGTGCGGCATGCCCGAGAACTCGTAGGCGGCCTGGTGGATGGCCGGGGTGATCGAGTAGGAGACGTTGGAGCCGATGGTGTAGAACTGCAGGGGGTCGAGACTGAACTGCCGGAACTGCTGCTCGAAGGTGTTAGTCATCGTGCAGACGGTGGCGAGGTGGTCACGCTTGGTGGGAATCAGCGGGTGCTTGACGGGGCCCAGGATGCGGCTCTGCAGCGGCGTCCGGACGCCCAGCACGGAGTAGTCGTAGGCGACGAGGGGCGGCCGGGGCTCGGGCACCGGCAGCTTCTCGATCTTGTCCTTGAACTCCGCCAGCATCTCGGGCGTGCTGTCGGCGGCGAAGAAGCGCACCATGCGCACCACGTCGCAGCCGAGGGCCTGCGCCTGCAGGTAGTTCTGCACGTGGCGCTCGTCGGACCACGGGAGGGCCCCGAAGCCGGTGTTCCAGAAGTTGCCGATCACCTTCGTCCGCCCCCGGAGGGCGAGGATCCGGCTGATCAGCGCGGGGCTCCGCTGCAGGTCGAGGCTGATGTACTCCACATTCAAGCGCAGGCCGAGCTCGAGGAGCTCCGCGTCCATCCGGTCGCGCTCCTCCAGCGGCCGGCTCCGCTCTTCGCGGGGCTTCTCCTCGACGTGGTAGATGATAGGGACGGCCAGCTGTCTCCGGAGCAGGGCGATCTGCCTCGAGATGACGTTGGCGAGATCGTCGGGCCAGGTGTCGACGATGAGCTCGATGCAGTCGCCGCGGGCCTCGAGGTCTTCCCAGGGGACGGGCATGTCCAGCAGGGACGAGAGGCGCAGGCGCAGGGCGTACGAGAAGGCCCGGAACTGCAGCGGGATGGCGTTCACGGAGAAGGGGCTCTCCAGCCAGAGGCGCCGCCAGGCCTGGCCCAGCAGCAGGTCCAGGTACCGGGTGAAGTCCTCCTTGGCGTGGAGGAGCTTGGAGGGGCTGCTGGAGGGGCTGTCCCAGTGGGCGCCCAGGTCGCCCAGGTCGGCGCCCGGGGAGGCCTTGCCGCTGGAGGGGTCGTAGAGGTTGTAGTACTCCAGGTTGGAGCAGTGGCGGTGCTTCTGGTCCACGCGGAGCAGCTGGTCGGCGTCGGCGCTGTCGAGGAAGCGCAGGATCTGCTCGCGCTCCCGGTGGACGTAGACGACCGGGTTCGTCTCGGCGTACTCCCGGAGGGCGGCCTGGGCGTCCTCGGAGAGGCTGCTCATGCCGCACTCGATGACGCAGCGGGTGCGGTTGGCGTCGAGCATCTGCTTGAAGACCTCGGCGGCGCGGCGGGCAAAGGCGTCCTTGCCGTGCTGGGCGAGATAGCGGCCGCGGGAGCGGCCGGTGACCTGCTCGAAGTAGTGGTCCTCCGTGATCAGGCGGCGGCGGAGATGGAGGGCGCCGATGAAGCCCAGAGACCGCTTGCCGGCGCCGCGGCAGCCGATCAGGACAATCGACGCGTCCGGGTCGAACAGCCTCTGGTTCGGTGGGGCGGCCATACCTGTCCCATCGGCCGGGAGCTGCTGCTGTCCCCCACCCGCTGCCGGGCCGAGGAGACTGGGCCTGCTGGTGCCGGTGCTGGTGCCGGTGCTGGCGCTGGAGCAGCTGCTGGGGCGGCTGCTGGTGCTAGCAGACGAAGCAAAGAGAGGCGGCGGCGGTTGCTGGTGCTGGTGCTGGTGCTGTTGCTGGTGCTGGAGCGGGAGCTGCTGGAGCGGGAGCTGCTGCTGCTGGGATGCCGGGGGAGCACCGTGGGCAGCGGCGGGGGGCATCCAGACGACAGACATCTAGAGCGAGGAGGCAGATATAGGAGGACGCGATCGGCTGTAATAGACAGGTCGGCATGGCAAAAAAGTCCGCACGAGGAGAGAGGGATGCAGGCCCGCCTGGGCTCCATTACTCCATCGTCTTTTCTGCTGCCTTTCTGGCTGTGCGTCGTGCTGCCGGCAGCCAAAGCGCCCTCCACGCCCGTCGGGTTATCTGAAAGACCCAGATCTGGTGGGAGATGGGGGGAGATGGGGGGGAACCCCGGCAATGGTGAACGGAAAGCCGGGTCCAAGAAGCCCCAGGGACGCCATTGACCGTTTTTTGGCTGCCCCCCCCCCCAGCTTGTCAACGGAGACCCCTGCCGGGCCCTCGGGCCCTTCTGGCCTTCCCCGCCACAGCGAGCCGGTCTGTAATCCGTAATAATACAGCGGGCTCCCACTGGCCCTACAGCCTGAACAGGGACTACAGCGTCCTCAGTCGCCCCCCCAGCCAATGAGAGCGCTGACGACGTTCCCCGACGTGCTTACTCGTCGCTAACCCGTTCCGTCGGCCAGTGCCTGCGCATCATCTCGGCCTCGGGACTCGCCCCGCTTGACTCCTCGCCTTGCCCGTATTCTCGCCTCCTCCAAGACGCCAAAATTCAACCACGGACGGCCCTCCGGCTCAATTGCACCCTGATCGATCTGTGCCATACCCATCCCTCCCAGCTGGGTATGAACCGGCCCGGCCAATAGTGCTGTGTCACGCCGCTGCTGCTCTCCCCTGCTGGCATTGGGCCGCGGCTAGCCTCTGCGGCCGCAGTACTCGCACCTACCGGAGAGCCGTGTCTTTCCTCCTGCCGCTTCCATCAGGTGTCGCCCCGTCAGCGCCGCTTCTCCCCGGTCCGAGAGGGGGGGAGCCGCAAGACTCACGACCCCCTCCCCCCCTTTTTTGGGTTTCTTTTCTCCCCATTATCCCATCCCATTTCACCCCCGTCATGGAGGAACAAGAAATCTCGCCCAAGGCGGACGAGTCCATAGCTGCGAGCGAGCCGGCCGACGACGTCCAGGATCCTCCTGTGAATCCCCGGAAACGAAAGAAGAGTTCCCGAGCGTATGTCCCGGCCCTGCCTCGCTCGCCTCCCTTACGCCCTCTTCTTAGTTCATGGGGGAGGATCAACTAAGAGACTCCGCTTACGCTGTACCCCCAGTTGTGACTTTTGCCATATCAACCACCAGCCTTGTGACGTACGTAAGGGCGGCATGCTGTGCGGCATGCTGTGCGGCAGGCTGTGCGGCAGGCTGTGCGGCAGGCTGGGTCTATCCCCTGCTGTCCCCCCCTTTCTCTCTCTCACACCCTCGCTCACGACGGGTAGAGTGTAGAGAATGAATGACCTCTAGTGGGCCAAAGGCAGCTAACATACACCAGAATGCGAAACCAAAATGCAGCTACTGCGAGAGGCACGGCAAGTCCTGTCTGTACCTGCGGCCGCAGAAGAAGAGGGGCCCGGCGCAGGGCTACCGGAGCGCGCTGCACACGATGCGCGAGAGCGCGGCGGCGTGGGGGGCTGCGCTCAACATGATCCCCAGCCTGGGCCCCGTCATCGAGGGCTACCTCAAGCAGTCGGAAGAGGGCCGGCGGCTCAGCAAGGCCATCAAGGACCCGCAGCAGCAGGAGTTCTTCATCCAGGCGTGGCAGCAGAGCTCGGTGTTCAAGGCCTTCTTCGGCGACGAGGCCGGCACGGACACCCCGTCCGAGGTGGACGCCTCGCTGACGCTGCCGCCCGTGTTGCCGCCGCCGCTGGAGCAGCCCATGCTGCAGCTGCAGCACCACGTGCCGACGCCGTCGCCGTCGCAGGACGGCGGCAAGGTGGCCGTTGCCTACAAGAACAACATCCCCGACGGCGGCGGCCCCGCGTCGCTGTCCCTGTCCGATATTGTCGCCAAGGACGCGGCGAGATCGTGAGTCCTCCGGCTGTCTGCTGCTCTACTCTTCGTAGTGCTGCTATTTTGCTGACAGGGAACCGCTCTGCAGATCGTACAGCTTCAACCAGACGCTGGGGTCTCTGGGCTTCGCGCCGGACGAGACGTTGGACGACTTTCTGGCGCTGGCCTCGGACCCGGACCCGATCGAGACGAGGGCTAACGTCGACCCGACTCTGGGCACGGAGATGGACCAGAAAGCTTACTACGAGCTGCTGATGGGCAAGCAGTTCGTCTGAAAGGGAGTCCCAGCACTAGAAGGAGCCGTTTCTCGTCGATCGTCAGAGCTCCGCGTCTCGGTGCGTTGGAGTCGTGGCATCCGCGGCTCTCTCGGGAACGCCTGGGATGCTGATTCCGCCCCGCGGATCGCCGTGGAAATTGGTGGGCACTGCCCCCAGCATGATGACCCCGTGGACTAGACTCTCGCCGACGTGGCTAGGATTCGATTCTTTCCCGCCGTCCGCCGTCCGCCGTCCGCCGACCCGATATGCCGTCGTCTCGACAGTTGGTATCGCCCAACAACAACGTGAAGGACAACAGACCCGCGGCGTTGGCTCTGACAGGATGGTGTCTTGTGGAGAGCGCATGCTCATCACCCATACCCGTACCCATTACCCATCACTCATACCCATACCCATACCCATATTCATACCTACGTTGCGTATATGTAGATAGTTCCTTCTTGTGTATTTGTGTATTATTAGGTGTTAACGTCAGGACTCTGGCTGCTGGAGCGCGGCCTTGGACAGGATCCTGACTTGGTTACGAGGCGGGTTTGTTGTGCACGGTACGATTACCTACCTACCGGTTCAAAAGTTAATATAAAATATGAACGCAACGGCGCGGCCCTTCGCAGGATAGAGCTGAGACCGTGAAGGTTTATTTTATGCTATGTTATCAGAACAACCGTATGACAATGTCGTTATTTCACACCTCGGCGGCTTCTGAAATAAGCTTAATTCTCGAGGCTGGGACGACACCAAGGAATCCCCGTAAGGAGGCCTCACCGGCTGAGTTATGTGGCTGGGTGGGGGTTTGCCCCAGTTTGGGCGAGATGCCGCGAGCGCTGCTCGAACAGAGCGCTAAGCGGAAGACTCCGCGCAGTCAGGCAGCAGCCAAACTTGCAGGGCCGTAGGTTACATGTACCTAACCGCCGCAACTGCAGATGCATGGGCCCACGAATAACCCGTTGCTGCGCCTCGGAGGATATTTCAGCCGTTTCGTCTTGGTATATATCTCGAGGTTGTCGTCGAGGAGAAGGGAGGATAAAGGACTAGCTTTTGTTATTGGTTTTGCCTCCTGGTTACCTAATTTACCTACCCGCCTACGCCTCGTCTGGATGAGCCTCGATTGATCGGCAAGGAGCGACACCACCACGGCAAAGCCATGGCGTCGATAGCCTCGGAGAAGGGCCGGCTACAAGCGCAACAGGCCCGGGACGACCGGTCCTTGCCCTCGAGGTCCGGACACCCCCTCCAACAGGACGGGAGCTCGTCCTCGATCCCTCGGCGGCCCGTCGGGGGGCAGGAATCCGGCCTCGTCGCCATGGTACCGTCGCCAGAGCAGCATCAGCAGCATCCAGAAAATAGTAGGCGAGACAGCACGCTCGACGCGCCCCCGCTGCCACCGTACTCGGGCCCGACCAGCCCGTCCGCCGACCCCTACCGCAGCGGCAGCACCTCCCCAACGTCCTCGCCATCAACCGTCTTCCCGGCACCGCGCGGCGCACCCCCGCGCTACCCGGGCCTCCCGCACCTGGACTACCGCCTCTACGCGCCACCGCTGTTCTCGCTCTCCGAAGACGGCACGACCCTGCGGTCGTCGGCGGCGTACCTGTCCGCGTCGGCGGAGGTGCTGGCGGCGCTGGTGCGCGCGCAGGCCAGCGTGCCGCCCAAGCTGCAGCTGCACATCACGGGCACGCGGCGGCAGCACCGGGTCGACTTCGCCGTGCGCCTCAACCTGATGCCCCTGCTCGTGCCGGACGACGAGGCCCGCCGGCTCGATTACCTCCGCTGCGTCGCGCCGGGCGAGATGGCCCTGCGCGGCGGCACGAGCGGCAAGCCCACCGCGGCGCTGGAGGGGGACGCCGACGCCGACCCGGGGCTGGACGGGTGGTGTCGCCGCTTCGTGGCGGACCAGGCGGCGGTTAAGACGTTCGTGCTGGAGCGCCAGGCGGTGCATCTGGACGAGGCCTGGATCGAGGGCCAGGTGCGCAGCCTCGTGGCCGCGACAGGGTACCGCGGGACAGTCGCCGTCACGTTCCCAGTGACGCACAAGCGCGTGGTCGTGCAGAGCCCGGACCGCGTCAACCGCTTCCTCACCTCCGTCACGTCCTTCTTCGTGGGGAAGAGCACCTACGAGGTCGTCAAGGCCGTCTGGCCCTTCGCTTCCTCGCCGGCGGGGACGGACTCTCCTCCCGGCGGTGGTGCTGGAACCGGCGGCGGAGGGGGCAGGCGGTTCGCGGTGCAGAGCGAGCAGGTGTGGTGGCGCGAGTGGCGCGATCCTATCCGCTACGCCATCGCCACGCGCCGCCGCGGCTGGGTCACCAACGAGGATAAGCTCGAGGCCCTCATGGAGGGCGTCGGTCGCGGTCTGGGGACTGTGGACTGGGGGCCTGACGAGCAGTAGGGAGGGAGGTATCCAGATACCTGTTTATGACTTGAGTGAAATGCTTTTTGGTGTAATGCGGGACAGGTACGGCTGGCGTTGGAGCTGTGTTAGTTCTGGTTGGGTGCTGTGGTGTGATTATAGGGAGATTATAGGGACTTCTACAGGGACCTCTACAGGGACCTCTACAGGGACCTTATACCACCTATCGCCCAGTTCCCGAATCTCTCCAGCTCCTACCTCTCATCTTCATTCGTAAATGGAGCAAAGCGCCGAATACATCCTTCCTCTATTCTGCGTTTCCTCCCCTCTCGGAGTAGCTGAGTCTTCTTCCCTTCTCGTTGATACCGCGACAGTGCGTGGCCTGTGCAGTCCCAGCCCCGAGACTTGGCAGGCCAACCGAGATTGAGGCCCGTCGAGGCGCTGCGCCAATAGTGTGCATACGAGGACTTATCGCAGTGACTCACTTCGCCGAGAAAATAGCGGGAAAAAGGCAGTCAGTCACAGCTCTTGAGTAAGTAAGGCATACTACCTTATTATAAAGCATACGTCGAGGGCCACTCTTCTTGCTCTCTCGTCGTCAAAAACAATCAATTCACTTCTCGAGCTTCGGCTGGTCTCTTCCTTTCCTAATACCGATTATACATAGATCCACATACACAATATACCTAAAGACCATGGCGACTCTCGAGCCTTCATCTCCCCCGGCAGGCATCGCGCTCTCGCTAGACTCCTACGAGACGGCGGTGTGCCTCGTGCCGCCGCGCGATCTCTGGCCGGCTGTGGACCGGCTGCGGCTGTTGTACGACAAGGCCTACGGCAAGTGGCCGCCGCACGTGAACCTGATCTACCCCTTTGTGCGGCCCGAGAATCTCGAGCGGGCTGCGGAGCTGATCCAGTCGGCCTTGGAGGAGCGGATCCCGGGCTCGAACTCTACCGCTCTGGGAGTAGGGGGCAATGAAGACATGCAGCCCGAGGTGCGTCTCGATGCGGCTGACGCCTTCGTCCACAAGCGTGAAAACACGCTGTTCCTGCATGACAGCGACAGCGACGGCGGCAGGGGCGCACGTCTGATGGACCTGCGTACGGCCGTCCTGAACGCCGTGCGGGGCGGAGGAACGCATACCAGCAGCGGCAACGATAGCGACAGCAACAACAAGCAGCAGTACCGGATGCACATGAGCATCGCGCAGAGCAGCGATGCGGACAGTGACACGCACAAGTTCCTGCTGCACAAGATCGGCTTGCTGCCCGGCCTGGCCTGGCGCGCCAGAAACCTCTGTATCCTCGTGCGCGAGCGGCGACAACTCGACACCGGCGTGAGCACGAGCCAGATGAAGCTGTGGGGGACCGTTCGCTTGAGCAATGGCGGGCTGGATAGGCTGGACCGGCCGGCGGGGTTCTACGATTTGCCCGCAGTAGCAGCAGCAGCAGCAGCAGCGCTCAGGCCAGCGAGCTCTCGTGATGCCCAAACAGAGGAGGAGGAGGAGGAGGAGGTGGTGGAGCGTGATGTGGAAGAAGCCGGTGTGCCGACTAGCACCCCAGCCTATACCTTCATCGAAGAGTTAGGCGGCGGTGGCGGCCCGGCTGCCTCGTGGCAGCGACGCAGCGCCGACGCCGCGAGTTCTTCTCTTCCTTCATCGTCCTCCCCCGCGTTGGCACCTCCTTCCCGCCGAGGTGGAGGGGACAAGCTGGCCATCGCCAGCTACAACGTGCTGGCCGAGTTCCGGTGGCCACCATCGCGGGCCCGCTACCCCCTGTTGATCGAAGCCATCCTGTCCCGCAGCGCGGCCGCCGATGTGCTGGCGCTGCAGGAAGTCACGGACGATTTCTTGTGTTACCTCATGGCCCAGGAAAGCGTCCGAGAGGCCTACCCGTACGTGTCGCACGGCCCGCCCGACCAGGCCGACGTGGAGCCCCTGCCCAGCCTGCTGAACATCGTCGTCCTCAGTCGCTGGGCCTTCGACTGGGCCTGGCTACCCTTCAAGCGCCAGCACAAGGGGTCCGTGGTGGTCACCTTCTGCGACGTCGGGGCGTGGCGGCCGGTGGGCAAGGCCGAAGACGAGACGATGAAATTCCTCCCTCTCGTCCTGGCTGTGGTGCACCTGACGTGCGGCCTGACCGACGGCTCCGTCTCCAACAAGAAGGTCGAAGTGCAGCGCATCCTCGGCTATCTCGGCGCCCGCTACACCGACCACCCCTGCATCCTCGCCGGGGACTTTAACATCACCACGTGCCAGGCCACCCTCAAGGTGGCCCTAGAGAAGAAGGCCATCTCGGCCCAGACGGCCGAGTACCTTTCCGGCTTCGAGGCTACCTTCGAGCGGGCCGGGTTCGCCGACGCGTGGGAGGTCGCCCGTCGAGACGGTACAGTGTCGGGAAGAGCCGACGAGGACGAAGTCGAAAGTGGTGACGGTGAGCAGGGCGCCACGTATGATCCTACCACCAACGCCCTAGCCGCCGAAATCGTTGGCAGCGGCTTCAATAACCGGCCGCAGCGGTACGACAGGATCCTCGTCCGCGAGGGACTCCTCCAGGTGGCGGGCTTCAACAAATTCGGCTTCCCGGAGAGGGAGAAGCAGCAGCCGCAGCGACCTGCCTTCGCGAGCGACCACTGGGGCGTGCGGTGCGTCGTGGCGCTGGGTGGCCAGGAGAAAGGAGAGGGCGGCGACGACACGGAAGCGACCGAGACGGAGACAGAAATGGCCGGGCTCGTGGCGTCGGTCCAGCTCACGAGAGCGATGGGCCGGCTCGCCGATGCCACCGCCCTGCGTGAAACACTGGTCCAACTACACGTGGTGCCGACGGAGGAGGACGCGGCGGGGCGGCGGGAAGCCTTCGAGCTCCTCAAGACCATCCTCCTCACCGAGCCGTCCTCGACCGGCGGCGAGGCCGCGGCCGTAGCAGCGGCGGCGGGCAGGCTGAAGCTGCCCCCGCTGGTCGTCCTGCCCGTCGGCTCGTACGGGCTGGGCGTGTGGACGCCTACGTCGGACATCGATTGCCTGTGCATCGGGCCCTTCCGGCCGGACACCTTCTTCGCACTGGCCACGCAGCGCCTGCGCAGGGCGGCGGCTGCAACTACTACTGGCCCTTCGGTGAAGATCCTCCGGCGCGTGCGGGCGCACACGGGCACGATGCTGGAGCTGGAGGTGTGCGGCGTGCGTATGGACCTGCAGTACTGCCCCGCCACCGCCGTGGCCGAGACCTGGCCGGCCCTCCTCGAGCTCGACGAGAAGAAGCGAGAAGCCAGTCCCAGTCTGCACCCCTCAGCGCTGGCCAAGCTCAAGGCGGCCCGCGACCTGGCCTACCTGCGCCGCTCGCTGCCCGACCTGGCCAAGTTCCGCACCGCCCACCGCCTCGTCAAGGCCTGGGCGCGCTCGCGGGGCCTCTACGCCGCCCGCTTCGGCTACCTCGGCGGCATCCACATCTCCCTCTTGCTGGCCCGCGTCTGCAAGCTGCTGGCCCGCAGTGCCGGCTCGCCCACACTCGTGGACCTCTCCGTGCCGGACATCCTGGCCTCCTTCTTCCGCCACTACGCCGCCTTCGACTGGCAGCGGCAGATCGCCTTCGACCCCTTTTTCTTCTCCTCGGCCTCGCAACCCCGCAGGCTGCCCTATACGCGCACCACCCGCGAACCCCTGGCCATCCTGGGCTACTTCCCCCCGAGCCTCAACACGGGTCACGCGGCCTCGGTGCCGTCCGTCCGCACCATCGCCGAGGAGTTCCGCCGCGCCAACCAGCTCCTCTCGGACAGCAGCATGACGTGGATGAAGTTCCTCCTCCTGGGACGCGATCACGACCACGATCACGACGACGACCACAGGGTTATTCCTCCCCCTCCACTCGGTAGGGCCGGCGCTGGTGACTTTCTAACGGCGTATCGGAGCTACGTCAAGATCGACGTGCATTACTGGGGGCCCTCGCCGGCTAAGGGCGCCGCCTTCGTCGGCTGGCTCGAGTCGCGCTGCGTGCTGCTGCTGGTTGACATCAACCGCCGCCTGCCGGCCATTCACGCGCGCATCTGGCCCCAGCGCTTCGTCGACGCTGCGTCTGCTTCTGCGGCTGGCGAGACGGATGATGACAATGAAGTGCAGACACAGACGCAGACACAGTCGCAGACACAGTCGCAGACGCGAACCCCCCAGGACTATCAGGGCCATTACCTCATCGGCCTAGACAGGCTGGACGCCGCCACGACCCGCGACGAGCTGCAGGCCGCCCTCGGGCCCCTGCGCCTCGTGCTCGCCCGCTTCGAGGAGTTGATCCGCGGCGACGAGCGCTACTTCGACCCCCGCGCCGAGTGGATGAGCGCTACCATCGTCAACCGAGCCGAGCTCACGCGCGAGGCGGAGGCTGGCGGCGGCTTGGTGCCCGACACGCGGGACTGGGGGGTGTACACGCCCGGCGAGGACGAGTCGGACGAGGAGGAGGAGGAGGAGGAGGAGGAGGAGGAGGAGAATGGAGACGACGATGGAGGTGAAAAAGACGGACACAGCGACGAGGACGAGGGCGGGGATGTGGATATCGACGGAGAGAACGGCAAGAAGGGAAAGAAGGATAAGGGAAAAGGGAAAGGGAACAAGAAGAAGAAGGGCAGAACCCAGACCCAGACCCTGGCCCGGACACCGCTCGGCGCGCCCGGCAAGAAATTTCGCACGGCGGCGGACGTCATCGCGCGGCTGCGCTGGGACCCGGCCCTAGACCCGGCCGAATATCTGGTCGGCTACGAGGACCGCTTCGAAGGCGCCCGCGAGAAGGCTCTCGAGGCCTGGCGCTCCGACCCCACCGACGACGAGTTCATCCCCCAGCACCGCGTGCTGTATTTCCGCCGGCGCAGCGATGGCGTCGTCGTGTGGGAGCGCCGTACCCGCAAGGACGAGCTGTTCGGGAGCGGCGTTGTCTCGGGCTGATGGATGGCCGTGTATCATGTAATATATACTTCATACCTGTAATAGATGTACTACCAATCGAGGCCGGGGGGATCCTGTAGGCTACCCGGGCTCCCCGTAGATAACGCAGAAGACGACCTCCTCCTCCGTCGATTGGGGGTATCGTCGCCGCTACCATACAACTGCTCCTCCCCGTACCTCCTCTTACGGCGGCTGCTCGTCGAACTCTTCCTCTGCCGTTCTCTATTCCTAAAATTAACGTCCCCCTCGCCAGCCGCCACCGCCGCCATGGCCGTCTCCCACTCGCTCACGTAGCGCATCTTGTCCCGCCAGTCCCCGCTGCTGCCGCCGATGGGGTGCACGTCCTCGAGCTTCAGGCCGCGCCGATGGGGAGGCCGAAGCGGGAGCGGAGGCAAGGGCGAGGGCACGGGCGGGAGCGAGGATAAGGGCGGCTCCGTGTCGCCCATGTCTTCTTCGCTCTTGACCTGAACGCGGTCCCTGCTCTTGTAGTGCTTGTCCTTGGCCTCGGCCGGGGGGGCATCCGACGACGAAGACGGCGGCGGCGGCGGTTCTCGGCCCAGAACGTCCGTCCACAGACGCCGCTCCTCGCGGGCGCTGGCGCGGCGGTCCACACCGTCCGCGTAGACCTCCTCGAGGTGCTCCGCCTCGATTGCCCGCACGAGGGCGCGCCGGGCGCGCGACGTAGCCGGGAATCCTAGTGCCGAGTAGTGCAGCACCTCGTCCACGTCCGCTTTGATATCGGCCGCGGCGAGGAGATTGGCGGACGCCGAGGCTTCTTCCGTCTTGACGATATCGATGCCATCCTCGCCATCCTCGTCCTCATCCTCGTCCTCATCCTCGTCCTCATCCTCGTCCCCATCCTCGTCCTCATCCTCATCATCATAGTCGCTATTGTCGTCGGCGTCATCGTCGGCGTCTTCGTCACCGTTGACTATCTGCTTAATGTCGATGAGGTCCGAGAGGTCCGAGCCTGGCAGCACGGCATCACTCTCGTCATCCCTATCATCGTTGCCGCCCCTATCGTCCACTTCTTCCCCTAACAGCGATGGCGAAGGGAGTGTCTCTGGGTCGCGGAGTCGCGTAGGCCGCATCGTTGGTCGGAAGCCCTCGAGCTTCGCCGCGAGCGCCTTCTCAACTTCCTCGTACGCCATGACGCCCTCCTCTTCATCTTCTTCCCCCTTCTCCTCCCCTTCGACGCCCCCCACGCTCCCGCGGACGCGCAGTCCCAGCCGGCGAGCGCACCCCACCCAGAAGGCGTTCTTGTTCGGCCTCAGGCCCAGCGAGGCCACGGCCGCCTCGACGTCGCGCCGGCGCACGAGGTTCCGCGTCCAGGGCATCGCCGCCTTCTTGGCGCGCACGCGCGACGCGCCGACGTACAGGGTGGCCGCCACCAGGCGCCGCGTCAGCGAGACGGCGAGGGAGTGCAGGTCCTCGAGCGCGGTGAGCCGGACGGAGGGGGGCACCTCGCTCACGGCGCGCCAGTTGTTGGCTTCCCACGAGGCGGACGAGTTCATGAAGAGCCGGTCCGCGAGGCGGATCCAGTTGTCCGCGCGGAACAGGCCGAGGGACGGCGCCGAGGCCGCCCCGCGGCACTCCGTGGCGGCGCGGCAGTTCGACCACGAGAGGAGCCAGTCGTTGCCCTCGCCCTCGCCCTCGCCCGCGCTTCCTCCTCCGCCTCCGCTACTCTCGCTTTCGCCTCCACCCCCCGCTTTCCACCTCTTCGCCTCCCTGCCGTTCTCGTACGTCTCCTGCCGGAGAGCCACGGCGTCGGCGGCCCGGTCGAGGGCGGCGCAACATTCGGGCCCGATCTCCATAGCGGCCGGGAAGTCGGCCAGCGGCAGGGGGGCCAGCTCGCCGCTCTCCCGGCGCGCCGTCGCGCCGTCGTGGAGGAGTCGCAGATACTGGCGCACTTCCACCTCGCTCTTGGTGTCGCCCATGCGCGCCGCGATGCCGCGCACGTCGTCCCGCCCCAGCCGCGAGAGCGCCTCGAAGAAGAGCTCCTTCTCGGCGGACGTCCACACCGAGAGCCCGATCTGCGACGCCGGCAGCGACGGCCAGTCGCTCGGCACGTACCGCGCCGCCGCGTCTACGATGTCCGTGTTCAGAAGCGTCAGGTACGCCCGGTTAAAGGGACCCTTCACCCTCTTCAGCGGCGGTGGGCCGTCGTCGTAGTCGTAGTCATAATGATGGGAAGGGGGTACGGAAGAAGAAGATGCAGAAACCCGGCGCTTTCGGGGGCGCAGTGACGGCTCCTGTCGCTGCTGTCGTTGCTGCCGCTGCTGTGTTTCCTTCCCTTTCCTTTCACTTCCTCTAGATCTTCCCCTTCCAGCCCTCCCATCTCCCCCCAGAGCATTGGTGGAGGCAGCAATAAAAGCGTTGGACGCAGCTTTCTGGCGCTCGAGCGACGAGTCCGAGGGCTGATACTCGCTGCTGTCGGACTCGATCTCGCGTCTCCCGAACGCCAATTCCCCCTCGCCATCGTCCTCGTCCTTGTCCTCCCTCGTGTCCTCGTCCCAACCCTCGTCCCCCCCCCCTCCTCCTCCTCCTTCTCCTCCCCCCTCGTCGCGGCCGCCGTCGGCGTTGTCACTCACGTAAGAATCTTCCCTTTCCTCAGGCGACGCATCGGCCGCATGTCCAGGGCCTGCCTCTGAAGAGGCCGATGCTGTGGCCGACCAGGACATGCGGGAGCGTCCTGCCCTCTCTTGAAAGTCCATGATCATGAATAAGAACCCAAATATATATCCATAGTTTCATGTGTATACTGCAAGGAGCCCCGATATCCCATCATCGAGGGCATGCTCAATGGCAGAAACGGAATGGAAGTTGTAGCCGGTCTTGTCTTGTAAACGGTTTTTAAAGACGGTGGGGGCTCTGAACAATGAGGTGGCAGTCACTGCGGATCACCTAAAGGCACCTACCCGGGGCGTTTGAATCGCTACAAATCACCCCCGCCAGGGCCACTAAACCAGCTCGAGGCTTGCCTAAAATAATATGGCAATCTACGCCAGAGGCTCTTCAGCAAATATCTATAGTTTAAACGGCAAACACGTCGACAAACTGTATTTCTGTACGACTAGAATACCATGATAAGTAGGTCCCGTCACAGGAAATAAGTAAAGTACAGGTGGGTAAGGTAGGAGAACCGTCCGCAATCCCAACTAAAGGAATTCGTGAGTATTGGATGATGCCTACGAATAAAGAATCGACGAGAAGCTGCATACTTTTGTTTGGCAACAATACTTGCTCCCCACGTTCCATCCTTAGTAGTATCCTTAGTACCATCCTTGGTAGCCGCAGACTTAAACAGGACAAGCAGAATGAGGTAGAAAAAGAGACAGGGTGGGCAGGTATCAATGCACCTGCGTGGTAAGATGGGAATGGGGGGACGGAAGAAAGGTTACAGTAAGCAAAAACAACACCGTCTCGTGGTATTTCCATGTTTCTGAAAGCAAAAGATTCAAAGCACCTTCGCCGTACCGTCAACGCCGGGGGGTCGTGACCAACCCTAGTCTTATCCCTTAAAAGACACACGTAGGGGTACACGGAGGGGTAGTGTTACCACGGGAAAGGGACAGCCCCTTCTCTTCGCCCGCGACGGGGCCATCAACTCGTCACCAACGAAAGAGACCCAACCGTCAACGCATCGTCACGCTTGGGTAGAACTTCCGCGCTATAGCGTTCACGTGGAACTCGTATATGCCATTCTCGGCGCCGGCATATCTAGAGCCCATCGTTAGTTATCATGCGGAGACGAAATAGAAAAAAAGCAGGAAGGGGGGGGCCCTACAGAATAGTCCCGTCTTCGCTCCAGGCGAGCCCCGCCGTCTCGTCTGGCTTGGGGGGCTCTCGACTGGCGCCGTAGGCCCGAAGACGGTACTGCGAGAGGTCGCCGTCCCACTCCTGCGCCTGGCTGATCGAAATTCCGATGAGCGGCGGCATGCCATCTCGCCGATTGAAACCAAGCGTGTGAGGTATTTCCGCCGTGCGTGGCCCCTCGACCGCTCCACCCGGTTGGCTCGTGAAGACGTTGGGCGCTCTGGGCGCACTCGGAGCACTCGGAGCAGTCGGAGCAGTCGGAGCACTCGGAGCACTCGGAGCGGTCGGAGCAGTCGGAGCAGTCGGGACACTCGGAGCGCTGGGAGCACTCGGAGCACTGGGAGCGTGCGGCGGCCTGTTGCTTACGTTGTAGAGAACCTCAAGGCCGTCCCAGGCCCGACTCGCGGTCCCCGAGAATGGTGGCGTTAGTGTGCCCGCGGCCGGCTCCGCCAGGATTTGGGACACGCCGGCGGTGCTACGGAAGCCAGGGCCAACCCTATCACCGTCCGCCGCATCCTGAGCGGGAGGCAGCGGAAGTGGCCCTCTCCGCACATGTAGGCCGATAGCAGTCCGCCGCCGGTCGGCTTCGATAGAATCACGCACCTCGCGAAGGCGGTCTCTCTGGGACTGGATGCTGCCTAGCATGTCGCTGACGGTACGGCTTGCATTGGCAGTAGCAATAGCAGCAGCAGTTCCGTGCGCATTCTGCTCGCGAGGTCGCGCGCTGTCGGGCAGTTGCACGGCCAAGGCGGTGGCAAGTCCGTTCGTCACCCAAGGGGCCCTTGGCGCTGGGGGGAAATGCCGTACGGCGCCGCCCCGTGGTTCCTGCTGCTGCTGTAGCTGCTGCTGCTGCTGTTGCTGCTGCTGCTCGAGTCGTTGTTCCCTGCGTCGACGGGTTTCCTGGAGCGCCTCGAGTACCTGCATCTCGTCAGACGTTAGGGGCTGGTCGTATCCTCGAAATGCCTCCGTGTAAGGAAACAGGCGAGCTTCGGCTCCCGAGAGGCCGTACAACTCCGTATGACGAGCCGTTGTACGAGCCGCCTGCGATCTCTCGAGACGCCGTTGGCTGCGGGGGTCCACGAGACTCAAGTCGGGCGGCGCCCGGTCCGTAATATCAATGTGCTCGTATGCCTCAGCATCGCCGAGCTGGAGAATCTGCCGCGAGACGAAGTTGCCCCTCACGTCGGCGACGCCAATGGCGCCGCGGTCCTCGCTCCACGCGAGAAGATCGAACGGCCCTGGGCAGAACGACATCTCTCTAATTGCGCCTGCTTCGCCCGTCCTCGACGAGGCGAAGTACGTCACGAGAGGATCCCCCGGCTCCGTGAACATGCGCGTTTCGAAGATGGAGATCATGCCGTACTGGGTGCCCACGGCCAGGTATTTGCCCGTGTTGGAGAAGCACGCGGCGAAGCTCCCCCGGTGGTCCGTCCGGTCATCCTTCCGCTGGCTCTTCAGGTGGACCCGGCCGCACCGCTTCCACTCAAACTCGGGTTGTCTGCCGGACCGAGAGACGCCGCCGATGCTCTCCTCTCCATCCCCGAGTCCGCTCTGGACGCGTTCGTGCACGTAGAGGTACGGGTCGTCGCTGATAGCGATCAGGAGCCGCCCGTCGGGAGAGAGGACAGCGCGGTTGACGCAGTCGGGATAAGAAATCTCGGCCACAGCCAGCTTGGTCGCCAATCCGACGAGAGTCACATGTTTGTCGTTGTTTGCGAGAACGGCTATAGCGCCATCGTATCCGCCCTCGAACGGGTGCGACTGGGGGTTGGGGAACCACAGGGTAATACAGTTCACGCGCTCCCTGCCGAACGTATGGCTCTGCACGATAAAACTCTTCTGGGCGGAATTCGCCCTGGCACTCAGCGGGGGGTTGGCCTCTTCGGGTCTCGGATCTAGGTTGAGCGGCAGCCGGGCGTCCGCGTCCTGGTCCTGGTCGTAGCCGTGACTTTGGCCGCGGCCATCGTCTCCGCCGCTCTCGAGCCTGACGGCGGCGAATTCGCCCGTCTCGCCGCCGCAGCACAGCCAGCCGTTCTTGGTCACCAGGCAGCGTGGGGAAAATGAAAGCAGCCGGACCGTTTCCGTCTCGCGGGTCGTCGTGTTGAGCCTGCGAATCTGCAGGTTTCCACCGCCGGCGGGGTAGTAGACATTGTCGCGCTTCGACGCGCCGATGAGAGATCGCAATTGCCAGTGGCTACAGCCACAAAGGGGGGTCAGAGCCTGCTCAAAAAGGGTGGGAGTCCACCTCTGTCCAGGTAAAAGGTATCGGGGATACCGTACATTGGGCTCACGGAGGTGCGGTAGTGCCGTCGCGGCTGTTTAGAAATCAGCAGCTCGGTCGGGTGGCATCTGCAAGCAGCAAAGGGAGGCAGGAGCAGGTTAGCAGGCGACAGAGCACTATGCAGCGCGTACTGCGCAGGAAACGAGCCTGCATTTGCGTTGTTGCGCGGTGGGCGACTCACGCATTTTGGTCCTTGACGGCCATGGTGATGGCAATCACGACAGTGGGCGATCAGGTTGGCCACTCATCAAGGTGAAGTGTAAGAGAGGAGCTCTTTTCGCCGTCCAGTAAGGCTCGGGGGAGGGATAGCGGCTAACTGCCAGAACAGGTAGGTATGTAGGTACTGTAGGTAAGGTACCGCAGGTGCGTGGTAGCGGATAGGCTGGGCAGGCTTCTTCGATGTCGATGGTTTGTTGGATACAACTTCCAGTTGCCAAGGGATGGATGGGGCCGCAAGAGCGTCTCTTTTAATTCAGGACGGGTTGGGAGGAAGGCGGATGGGATGATGAGACTGGCGTGACGGAAAGGGAGATGACGTTTAAGGAAGCCGGGCGGGCCTTCGTTGTGAAGCCGCCGCTGCAGCTTGCCCCCCTAGCCGGTTACAGTGAGCTATGGGCGGCCCCGAGGGAAGGTGAGGACCCTTGCACCGGGGGGGGGGCAGGGATTTAACCGTCAAAAGGAAGTGCTGAAATCCGCTGCTGGGCTGAGCTGAGCGAATGTGCTGGGCTGACTGCCCAGTATCAGACATCGGATACCGAGGTAGGTAGGTAGTCTCGATCCTTCTGCGGAGTACCCAGTTGTCTTGAACCTCAAACGTCCATCCTGATCTTGGCCCCATCACATGCAGCAATAAATTCGCTCCATCTCCATCGTGCGTCTTTGTACACGGGTCCTTAAATGGGCGCCCAGCATCGAGGTTGCGGGCGTAAGGCCAGCGGTAACCTGCATACCAGTACATATAGCGTGACAGGTAGGCAGCGGCAGTGGTGGTGATGTTCCTCCGCAATTGCCCGTTAATTGCCACCGACAGCAATCCGTTCTTAGGTAGGTAGGCACTCCGTAATCCGTAGACATGATCCTCTGTTTCGCTGTCTCCCCGCCTGGTCACGTGCCATGGCAAAGAGCTCTGGACTTTTTGGTGGCGCGGGTGGATCCCGGTCCTGCTGCGTGGGTGGGGCATTACCGTCCACAGCCGCGCTAGTGGGTGTCCCGGGGATTCGCTCAGATTCTTTTCTCGAAAATTTGAAGGAAAAAGCTCTTCCACCCATTTTCTTCCCGCTTGTCAACGTTTCCTGTCGCCATCCACATCCTTTTTAATACCATTCGAGACGCCCTCATCCCTCTGCCAGTCTTGCCCAACAATAGACCTCCTCGCTTATTCTTCCTATCCCATTGCCGCTGTACTCGAGCAGCTAAGATGCTGGCCGCACGCTTCTCCAGAGCCGTAAGAGAGCTCCGTCCCCATCCGCTCTCTGTGCGTGTGTGGCCATGAGCTAATCGCTGATATGGCGCAGCTTCCCCGGGCAACCTCGACAGCCTCGCGCTCTGCAGGCTTGCTCCGCCCCAAGACTCTAGCCCCTGCTTTTGCTCGGTTCGAGTCAACTTCCACAGACGAGAAGGTCAAGGGCGTGGTGATCGGCATCGATCTGGGTGAGTTCAATTCTGTTCAGACATCGACAACGACCGGGACGCTCCGCTCTTGGGCGAGGAGCCCAAGGAAGTAGACATTGCAGCAGTGCTAACCCTTTCGTGCTACCGTCCAGGCACCACCAACTCTGCCGTCGCTATCATGGAGGGCAAGACCCCCAGGATTATCGAGAATTCTGAAGGTACGGTTTGGCCTACTCCTATGCTTAAGTCAAGGGGCCGATGATCCCAGCTCACATTGTATTCTACGTACGCAGGCGCGCGGACAACCCCTTCCGTGGTCGCCTTCTCCGATGACGGCGAGCGGTTAGTCGGTGTTGCCGCGAAGCGGCAAGCTGTCGTCAACCCGGAGAACACCTTCTTTGCCACCAAGCGGTTGATCGGCCGCAAATTCACAGACGTCGAGGTCCAGCGCGACATCAAGGAGGTGCCCTATAAGATCGTCCAGCACACCAATGGCGACGCCTGGGTTTCTGCCCGCGGCCAGAACTACTCGCCGTCGCAGATCGGCGGTTTCGTCCTCAACAAGATGAAGGAGACCGCTGAGGCATACCTGGGCAAGCCCGTCAAGAACGCCGTGGTTACTGTGCCTGCCTACTTCAACGACTCTCAGCGCCAGGCCACCAAAGATGCCGGTCAGATTTCTGGCCTCAACGTCCTCCGTGTTGTCAACGAGCCTACCGCTGCCGCCTTGGCCTACGGTCTGGAGAAGGAGAGCGATAGCGTCGTCGCTGTCTACGATCTCGGCGGTGGTACCTTCGATATCTCGGTTCTCGAGATCCAGAGCGGCGTCTTCGAGGTCAAGTCGACCAACGGTGATACCCACCTGGGAGGCGAGGACTTTGATATCCGTCTCGTGCGCCACCTAGTCGAGCAGTTCAAGAAGGACTCCAGTATCGATCTGTCCGGCGACCGCATGGCCATCCAGCGCATCCGCGAGGCGGCCGAGAAGGCCAAGATCGAGCTGTCGTCTTCGCTCCAGACCGATATCAACCTGCCCTTCATCACGGCCGACGCTAGCGGCCCCAAGCACATCAACCTGAAGCTCACCCGTGCCCAGCTGGAGAAGCTGGTCGAGCCGCTGATCAGCAAGACCGTCGACCCCGTGCGCAAGGCTCTGAAGGACGCCAACCTGCAGGCCAAGGATATCCAGGAAGTCATCCTCGTTGGTGGCATGACCCGCATGCCCAAGGTCGCAGAGTCGGTTAAGAGCATCTTCGGTCGTGACCCCGCCAAGTCGGTGAACCCCGACGAGGCCGTGGCCATTGGTGCCGCTATCCAGGGTGCGGTTCTGTCCGGCGAGGTGAAGGATCTCCTGCTTCTCGACGTCACTCCTCTCTCTCTCGGCATCGAGACCCTGGGTGGCGTCTTCACTCGCCTGATCAACCGCAACACTACCATCCCTACCAAGAAGTCGCAAGTCTTCTCCACCGCTGCCGACTTCCAGACCGCCGTCGAGATCAAGGTGTACCAGGGTGAGCGCGAGCTCGTCAAGGACAACAAGCTGCTAGGTAACTTCCAGCTGGTTGGTATCCCGCCTGCGCACCGTGGTGTCCCTCAGATTGAGGTGACCTTCGACATTGATGCCGACTCCATCGTGCACGTCCACGCCAAGGACAAGTCCACGAACAAGGACCAGTCCATCACCATTGCTTCTGGATCCGGCCTGTCCGACTCTGAGATCCAGAAGATGGTAGAAGACTCGGAGAAGTACGCCGAGGAGGACAAGGAGCGCAAGGCCGCCATCGAGTCTGCCAACCGGGCCGACAGCGTGCTGAACGACACCGAGAAGGCCCTCAACGAGCACTCGGACAAGCTAGACAAGACCGAGGTTGAGCAGCTGCGGGAGAAGATTGCCTCCCTGCGGGAGTTCATCTCCAAGAGCCAGGCCGGCGAGGGCACCGCCACCGCCGAGGAGATCAAGCAGAAGACCGATGACCTGCAGGTGGCCAGCTTGAACCTCTTCGACAAGGTCCACAAGGCGCGGACCGAGTCGGGCGAGTCTTCCAGCTCGGAGGCCGGCGCGTCGGAGGGCGAGAAGAAGGAGGAGCCCAAGCAATAAGGGGGTCTCAACTGCGCCACCCTCCTTCGCGCGGTACCATCTTTCTGCCCTGTTGTGTCTGAGTAGCGTGTGACATAGCATAGATCTCACTTCGCTTTTTCTTGTATTTGCCTGTACTCATACCTCTGTCCCTATTTTCTTCTCATTACCTACTCGGAAAGGGGGGAGCTCTGGCGGCCAGGCGGCTCGTTTACGATGTAATGGGCATCTTCCGCACCGTCATCTATCTATACCTACTACCTACCTACCAACCTACCTACCTTACCTAGCCAGCCTAATGGGGAGAAGGGGGGAAGGAAGAGGGATCGGGGCGCACTGGCGTTCTGAGAAACCAAAAACATTTCTTTGCGTTTACAGCGGGGGTTGGGGGGTTAAAACCGTATGAATGAATTTCTGCGACTCCTTCGATGACCACGAACGATATGGGAGGAATGAGGAAGTGGAAGGGAAGGGGGTCGGGAACGGAACAGGGTGATGGATGTGTATATATGTTGTATGGATCAACGTGGTACCCGGGCAGAGATAGCTGAATGGGTAATATGACATCCCCCCTCACGATATAGATACTATGACTTCCCGTTGTCTTCTAGCGAAGTGTCCTTGATCGAGACCAAGTCCGGCCTAGACGGTGTTCAGTCAAATCTCGCTACAGCTAGACGCCATCCAGCTACAAAGGTTTATAAAAAATTCTGGGAAAGGAGGTGGAAGCGACATGATGACTAGAGGGTAATCTGATAGGTAGGTACGTACCTATGAATGGAGGTCTTCATGACTGGCAAATGGCTACGTGATCACATATATTAGGCAGACTAAAATCGGACTACCAATGGTGGGATTAAAAGTAGCAGACGACGGTGCGAGGCAGCCTCGCAGTCCCCCTGTTTTCATCTATATTCGACTTTATCTACTAAGCTTGGTACCTTTCGTCCGTGTTTGCTGACGGAGCCCCGACCATCATCCCCCAGGCTCAGTTCAACGGCCAAACCCGAACCAGCCCCGCTTCTGCGGCGCCGGCTCGGGCGAACCTGCGGGCTTGGCCGCCGGCCGGCTATCCGGCCGGCTCTCCGCCCGGACCCTCTTGTCAGGGTACTCAATGTAATTCCAGGCGAGGTCTAAGAAGATGGGCTTGACGGGCGCGACGTCCACTTGGGGAGGGTACGTGACGATGCGGTCCAGATCTACCGGTTCCGGGGGGAACTCCCCCAGCGTGTCAGCGAGCGATCTAGGGTCCGCCTTCGCCGCGGCGCCGGCGCCGGACTGCTTGCGCAGTCTCTGGATGTCCACGAGGGCGCGACTCCGCTGCAGCTCGCCCTCGAGAAGGTCGACGAGGAACTGGCCGTCCGCATCGGCCACCTCGATGTCGAGCGGGGAGGGCCCTTCCGCGCCCGCGCCGGAGGCCGAGAGATGCGGTAGAGCCTTTACGCCCTGCGCGTGGCCGTGGTTGATCAGAGCCAGGGCATTGGTCAAATCTCCTATGATCGAGTAGGACCGAGCAATGGCGAGACATCTGAAAACGAGACGGACGTCTTTGGTCAGCGGCCTTTCATAGTTGGAGGTACTAACTCCGTTAAGGCGGGATGGAGCGTAAGGAGGCAAGCTTACTTTAGCGCGCTGAAATAGTTGACCGCGGCGTCGAGCTGGGCGGAGAGCCCTTCATCCGCCGCCACACCTGCGAGTTCCTTGACGGACTCTAAACTCTGCAGCGTACCTTCGTACAGGACGGCCTTCTCCCTGAGCCGCGCGATCAGCCGGCCGGGCGGCTCCTTCTTGGACGGCGGCTCCTCGGGCACCTTCTTCGCCTTTCGGTAGGACCCGGACCCGAACTCGAGCAACGCGCCATCGTGGGGACCTGTTAGCACGCGGTTGCGGCCGATTCTCCAGCTAATCATCTCATAGTTGACTGCTGTTCGCGTGATGTAGAGGCTCTGCATGCGCGAGTCGCTTGGCGAGATGCCTTCCCCCCGGAGATCGTCGATCGCCTGCTTGGTGGCGTCGACCGCATCCTGGCTGATGTTCAGCACGCCGTCGTACGCAGCCGCCTTGTCCTTAGGCGATAGGTCCGGAGCCGAGGACAGCCTCTCGGCCAGCCGAGCCTTAGCGACCCCCAAGGCCGCCCAGGCCGTGGCGATCGCCGCGTCTTCGATCTGGACATCTCGCGTCCGCCACGTCAGCGTCCTAGGAACGGCCTCCACGTCGGAGGAGCCGGGCTTCTCCGCATCGGGGCTCTCCTGTGCCAGGGCATTGGGATCCAACTTGTTGATGGCGACCACGAGATCGCTGTCGTCATGGGGGAAAGCTTTCCGAGCGATCAGCGGGATGGGGATGGACCGGGGTGTTTTCAGCTGGTATGCAGCGTATCGGATAGAGGGGTCAACAGTTTCTGAGAGCAGGTCGTTGAAGACATCCCCCCGCAAGGAAGATGCTAGGGCGCCGTAGATCACGCGCGCCACAGCGTAGCTCGCCAAGCAGCGCTCCCAGCTCCTGCCCTCGAAGTGTGCGGCGCCTCTCAGGAGCGCCGCGTACGCCCGCGCCTCGAGCACGTCGATCTCGCCGGCGCCGCTGACGCCCTGTTTCGCCAGGACCCGGGACAGGTGTTCTGCGCACTTCGCTGCCTTGACGAGGCGGGATACGATATGCGAGCGGGCATGTGCCGTGACACCTTTGGTACTGGCGGTGTGGGACGTCTTCATGGCCATGGCGTGAGCCCAGGCCCGTTCGGCCGTCAGGATCTGAAGGCTGAGGTATCTACCATAAGTCGGATTAGTGCCAAGCCTGCGTGTGCACGATAGAGTTGCCCTTACTCATTGCTCTCCGCGATCTGCTCAGGTGTCAGCCTAGCCGTCGGGTGGAATTTCCCGCGATTCTTAGTAGCTATTCCGAGCCTTTTGCGGCAGTTGAGAAGCCGGCCCGACAGCTGGCTCCGGTAGGTGCTGTAGTCGCCGTAAAGGAGAGCCTTCTCCCGCGAAGAGACGACGGTTTTGGTGATGTCCATGTTGGAGAGGGCGGGATCCGGAGGCGTTTCCGTCCCCTTGGCTGAGGCCCTTCCGCGGTAGGCTGCACGCTTTAGGCGGCCTCTGGTTGGCCCAAGAGTATAGAAGAAAAAGGGTAAAAGCTAGGGCCTCACGATGCCGTCGTTCTCGTTCGGTGGTCGCTTGCGCTGGTGATGTGGGGTTGCTTTTTTTAACAGCCCCTCGATGGCTTCAAGTCTGGTTTCTGTGGCCTCTGGAAATTGGCCAGAGCTCCCGTCATCGCCTACAGCAAACTTTAGCGCACGGCCGCCGCCCCTTCAGCGTATCTCGGTCCAAAGATGATCCGCTATAGCGGGTGAGTGGGTCCGATGGGTGCTGAAAATGCTGTAAATTTGGTTGCTGGCCCGATCGCCGCGAATCCCGGGCTCGGTCTAGAGCCAGTTATGGAGCTCTGGATAACGGGATAACGGGATGTCGGTGGGACCATTCGGGCTTCTTTTTTTTTTCTTTTCTGCGCAAAGAAACAGAAGAAAGAGCAGTACCAGGCTTAACACAGGATTGGGCGTTGACCTTGTTGTCCCTTTTCTCAGCATGGTTTTTAGCCATAGGAAGCGGTTCGTCTATCTTCCGGTCTTCTCCAATTAAGTGCAGCCCGAGGGAATCTACTCGTGATCCCTACCAAGCCACTAACTCTCTTTTCTCCTCCCTCTCTACAGCGCCCCGAGTCCTCCGACTATGACCTGAGCTGCTGCCTTCTTCCTCCGAACGCCGATTAGAATTCACCAATTGAACCCCGCCGAGACGTTATTTCGTTCCGGTCGCCTGATGCCGATGCTGGAGAGGACGGCAGCCAGTCTTGAACCATGCACTCTGCGGAAACTGCTGCCCCGAACGGCGAGGTCCATCGAGAGCTCCCGCACTCTGCACACCTGCTTCTGGCACCATGGTGCTGCCGAGCTCGAGCTCTCTCAGTTCTGGCAAGCCCTCATTCCCGTCCACCCCGGTCGCGATGAGCCAGAGATGTTCACGCAAAATCTGGCGAGGGCCGAGCCCATGAGCGCCTCGGCCTTCCTGCTGGATTTTCTCCTTCCCCGCGGGGCCTCGTCCATGATGCGGCGGCTGTCGCCGGGTATCCCAGAGCGCCCCTGGCCCGCCTACCTTCAAGGCTCGCCTGCAAGATTGCATACTTCTACTGCTACGTCGTCTGGGCTCTCCAGGCAACCGACGACGGCGGCCGTTACCGGCCTCGCGACCGGTACTCCGGCGGCTACTACGCCTGGGCGCTCCGACGGGGACATTAAGGGGGAACAGGTATCAGAAGGGGGACGTGAGTCTCAGCAGCCTATAGCTGACCAGATCCGCCTGATTCTGGACTCGTCCCCGACCCCTGACATGACCGAAACGTTCGAACGGGTCTGGACTCTCTACGACCAACTAGATGCGAGCGCAAAGGCGGAACTTCGACGCGATATCCTGCTGTTCCTCTCAGCGTCCAAGCGATCTGCAGAGGCATGGAGAATCGGCAAGATCTTCGCCGAGCTGGCGCCGGCTGGGTGGGACGACCAGGCTCTCGTTCTGGCCATCAAAGCCGAGCTTGCCCTCGGAAACGATGCCGGCGCTCTATCCCTATTCGAGCGCCGCCTATCGGAGAAAGGGACCAGCGCCGGCTTCGCCGCGCTGGTAACTCACGCCCTAGAGACGTCTTCCTGGAGGCGTCTAGCCGAGGTCTGGGCGCTCTACAAGGAGAAGACGGGACACGAGGACATCGATACAGGGGAGATGAAAGAAATTGCCTCCCTGCCCGGCCTAGGCGAGAAATTGTCCCTGCTTCCCCGGTACGAGGATGTGTTCCCGGATGACACCGCGCAAGACCGGCGAGGGCGCGATGACCTGCGCGTCCTTCTCAGAAGTCTCTCTAGGGCGTCACTACGCACTCTTGAGGGCCTTGACGCCATGCGGTTCGTTCAGGGCCTGAACGACCCGGCAGCCTATGAAGATTTCATCGACATCTGCCTCGACAGGAAGTCGAATGCTCTAGCCGTCCAGGCCTACCGGGAGCGTCGGGCACTTCCCGGCATCATCAGCCTCGACATCTTGAAGCGGATGCTCAAGGACGTTTTCTACCCCACGGGCGACGCGGAAGGCATGGAAGAGGTCAGGAGAGACTGGTACGTGCAGTTCAGAAAGCTCAGCCGGTGGGGATATCAGAAATTCCTCGCGTTCTACGCCGCCCGCGGAGACGTCTCGTCGGTCTATCGGCTGTGGAACGAATTCATCTATTTCTACCCTCGCGTGATCACCTCCGGCGAAGACACTTTCGCGCACTTGCTCAAGGTGCACGGCGCCCACGGGGACCTGGGCCGGATGGATCAGGTCTTCGCCGACATCCGAGTCCGATACGGCGTAAAGCCCAACACCAGCTGCTGGAACATCCGCTTGCACTGCTACGTCGAGAAGGGGGACTACGACGCGGCCGTCCGGGTCTTCGAGGAGCTCTGCGAGGCGGTGCAGCCGGACGACTACAGCTTCGCCACCCTCATGGCGCTGTCCGGCCGGCGCGGGGACCTGGACTTTTCGCTCGAGCTCCTCCAGCTGGCGAGGGAACGCGGCATCAAGACGACGGTGTCGATGGTGGATGCCATCGTGGAGGCGTACTGCCAGAATGGCCAGTTTGCCGAGGCCCAGAGGCTCTGCGCCTCGACCACGAAGGAGGGCAAGGTCTTGGGCAAGTACACGACGCTGTGGAACACGCTGCTGGTGCACCACGCGTACCGACGCGACCTGGCCGCCATGCACCAGGTGCTGGACAGGATGACGAAGCTCGGGGTGCACTACGACAACTGGACGTACGACGCGCTCATCATGGGCCTCGTCTACTGCCGGAAGCCCGTGCAGGTGGCGGAACTGCTTCGCGCTGCGCATACGGACCACGTGTTTGAGCCGACGGCGTACCACTACACCCTGCTGATGTCGGCCTACCTGCGCGATCGCAAGCCGCAGCTGGCGTTGCGGGTCAACCGGCTGATGCACCACATGGGCTTCCGCCGGACTGCCCTGCAGATGCAGATCGTGATGAAGGCCTTCGGCCGCTGGCAGGAGCATCCCGAGGGCGACCAGAAGGCGCTACTCAGCAAGGCCCTGAGGGAGTTCCAGCGCACCATGCACTCTGGCGAGACCGCCTCGGAGCCGTTGAACCGCACCGACCCGCGCATCCCGCTGGGCGCCGTGCGGCGGTACTCGCTCGTCATCTTTCTGCTGGTCCAGGCGCGAGACTTCGCCAGCATCGACGAGCTCGTAGATCTGTACCGGCGCACGAGGCTGGGCGCTGCGTCTCCGGACGCGCCGCTGCCGCTGAAGCTCGTCAACGCCGTTATGTTGGCTGACTTCCACGAGGGGAAGTTCGACCGCGTCCGAGAGACGTGGCAGTACGTATTCGAGCGGACGAGGGATATCAGCCGGCCGAAAGCACTCAAGGACACGAGGCTCCCCTCTATTCTTTCGTACAACGCCGCCGCCGCTGCCGCGGGATCGGGCGAGGCAGCAACCCAGGCAGCGATTGCCGACGAAGGCGAAGGCGGCAAAGGCGAAGCCAATAAAAGCGAAACCGATGAAAGCGAAGCCAACGACGTGTGGGAGGATGTCATAGCCACACACGATGCGGCCGCAGGCCGAAGAGATTACTCGCCCAAAGTGGTCCCTAGGCTGCGATACAGCCTGTACGACCCCTTGAAGGTTATGATCCAGCTGTACGAGGCGAAGAAGGACGCGGACGGGCTCATACGCCTGATGGACGAGGTCCAGCAGGCGGGCTTCTCCTTCTACAGCAAGGTGTGGAACTACTACGTCCAGACCCTCGCGCGGCTGGAGCGGCTGCGCGAGGCCTTCGCCATCTGCGAGGAGAAGCTGATGCCGCAGTGGACCGGCTGGTCGCTGGCCGGCAGCCGGAGCACCAGCCGGGTCTCTCTCCGGTACATCTCGCCCGACCAGGCGCAGCTGCAGTCCGCCCCCGGCTATGACTGCCCAACCCCCTTCACGCTGACCGTCCTAGCCAAGGCCTACGGCGAGCTGGAGGTACTGGCAGCCTGGTCGTCCGAGGCCGAGCGGCTCCTAGCCGAGATCTCGTCGCGCTACATCCGGACCACCAGGGCCGTCCGGGAAATGCGGACCACGCACTCCTTCCGAGAGTCGCGCGTTTTCGACGGGGAGCCGGTCGAAGTGGAGCCGGGGGAGGGAGAGTGGGAGGGAGGCGCGGGAGAGGACATGCGCCAGCGAGGCAAGATGGACTATCCGGACCTGACGCCGCCGAGGGTCAAGGGAGTGCGGGCGTTGGCGTAGACCTTGCTGTCAGGAGCGGTGCAATAGCTCAGCTTGGGCAGCGGCTATAGCGTATAGGACACGACGTTGAGTCCTCGGCCATCGGATGACTCCAGGACAACGTTTCTGGCTCTAACTACAGGTATGCTTGTCCGTGTCTGTAGGCACGTTTTATTGGTAGGACCCCTTGGATATATCCATAAACTCCCCTTGAGCATTAAGGTAGACTATTTGTATGGATATGTATGCACATGATCTCTTTAGACATCACCAGACATCTACTCAGGTACGCCGAAGCCCCCCGCAGTTGTAGTATCCTTTTTACATCGTATATAACGGAAAGAGGAGCCATTGTCGCGGCTGGAGACGCGGCCTGCCCCATAAAGATTCTTCATAATCTGTACAACCATACATTCCCTTCCTCACCCCTCTCGTTCTAAGGGGGCGCCCTCCAAATTCAAACACCTCGCCCGCTCCTTCTCGAATCGGTGCAAACCAGCCAGCCAGCAAGCCCAGGCCTCAAGGCAGATACTTAAGAAGCGGAATGGAGACAGAGGGAGACAGAGTAACAGCACGGTGGTGCCACATGACGAGGAAAAGTGTGGCAGGACAGACAGGGACCTGCGTCTTGCGGAATAGTGCCCCCCCTCTCTCCGGAATCGCTGGCTACAGGTACCTATGGTACCATCTATGCACCTGCATTGCCTTGGATAGGAAGGACCGCATGGCCAGGTGGTACCCCCTCAATCCCACGAATGGCGCGAGGAAGAGAGGATCGGGGAGAAAAGGAGGGTCGCTGGCTAGCTACATACCTTAGCTACAGGTACCTACCTAGCGAGTTGCAGCCAAAACAAGCTTAATTCTTTCACATTCGTGGCACGATAGGTGCCCTACCCCCTGATGTGAAAGGGGTGGTGGTGGTGGTGGTGGTGGTGGTGGTGGTGGTAGGGATGGTAGGGATGGGGGCTAGAACACGATGGAACGATTCGAGAAGCAACCTCGTGCGGGAGGGAGGGAGGAAACATGAGAGAAGGGAGGCGGAGGGGAGAGCTTACTTGCGTTGGGGCACATTAGGGTTGCGGCCTAGAGCGGGTGGGCTCCCGTCAGGCCAAGAACCAGGCCAACGAGTCCACGCTTGAAGGGAAAGCAAAACGATGTTCTCGAACGAGGACGGCGGCGGCGGCAGCAGCAACAGAAGCGGAGTAGAGGCAGCAGAGACAATCACCCCCTCCCTCCCTCCCACGCTCATCCCGGACATGGGCGACGGCGGTTCAAATCACCTCACCAACCCCCTGCATATTCGTGCATACGCCAGCCTTCCCCCGTCGATACCACCACATGGCAGAGGGGGGGAGGGGGGAGGCCACGGGGTTGCTGCCTCGTCGTCGTTGTTCATTCGTCTCCTCCTCCCTTCCCGCCCTCGACTCTGCTGTCGTGCCCAAGGAGCGTACGCATGTATGCAGGGTTGGTAAGTAGAAAAGTGCGAGGGGTGTTGGGAAGGTGGAGGGCGCAGAAACCTGCTCGGCCGGCCACCCCCCAAACTCACCCGTGTCCTTCATTCCGCCACGGTGAGCCACGTTGTGACGCATACTCAGTAGACATGAGATAGCGCAAAGACGGCAACAACAAGGAAAAAAATAAAAAGAAAAAAAAAGAGGCGCAGATGTTTTGGTCTAGAACCCCCCAGAGCAATGTCCCGCGGGGATGCTCCCGCGTGGTGCTTCTCCCTATTCGACGCGTTGACTAACCGAACCGAGAGTTGAAAGAAGAGAGAGAGCCCGGCCCAGCCTGGGGTGGCGTGGGCGTGGAAGCGAAACAGCAGCTGACTGGGAAGCCGGTTAGCCGCTATCTTGCTGCTTGCAGGGAGGCAGATGTAAAAAAAACGAATGTATGTGTGAAGGGAGTGAGTGAGAGGAATTGATAGAGGTACTAAGGTGAGTTAGTAGGTAGATAGAGATAGAGATAGAGGTGGTGATAGTGATAATGTGAGAACGAGAGGGGGACGCGAAGGGGAAGGGGGGCGGATAACGGCGAAGCCAAGTTCCCTGTTCTGGAACGCGGGAAAGGAAAGCTACCTACAACGACGACGGTCTGTCTGTCTGATACGACCCTACCTTAGTGTCTGGTACGGACGGACTGTCCGCCTACACCATCCCGCATCGATGCAGACCGCTCCGTTGCATATGTAGGTAGGTACTACCTCATATCGTCCCCAGTTCGCCGGCAGGCCAGGGGGCCCGGCCGTGTTCGAGGGATGGGTGGACGGCCTTTCCGACCGGGGGCAACCCTTATTAAGTTGCAATAGGAATAGCCATCTGCAGATGCTGTCGCGGGTGTGACTTTCGACCTTCGGGAAGGGGGAGAAAGAAGACGGAGAGGAAGCGGAAGGGGCCACTGGAGGGAGGGGTTGAGAGTTACACCAGGGTGTTTAGAGTAAAGGAGCTGCTCGTTTGAGATACATAGGACGGTAGATAGGTGGTGTCGTCGATATGCATGCGACCGCGAGAAAACGGAGAGAGTGAGACGCGTAAGGCTCTGAGAGTGTGGGTGTATCTGTCTCGTAGGTAGGTGTAGGTAAGCATGAAGGCCACACCCACTCAGGCACCCTCTTGCAGTCCATAAGTATGCAGCTTGGCTATGCGTTAATAGCTTGCTTCCTGGAAAAGGCATTTTGCCCAAGCCAAGTAACTAAGTATATACATGGTATGGGGTGGCATGTGCCTAAATGCGTACCTAGGATATCATCGGGGAGGCTATGGAGGGTAGCCACTGAGGTGGTAGACGGGAGATGGGCAGCGGGAGGCGGGAGGCGGGAGGCAGAGAGGGGATTCAGAAACGCAATGAAAATCACGAGGGATAAGGGAAAAAGAAGGAGGGGGGGAAGAAAAAGAGGGAAACGGACGGCTCCGCGGCACGTCCAGCTCGCTAACGGTTGCCTTTGAGAACTAGCGTACCACACCGCACTAGCGAGCGGGATGGAGGGAGGGAGGGCGGAGAGATCGACAACTTGAGAACGCCATCAGGTCGGCCAGCGCAAGATGCCAAGCTGAGAAGCAGACAGAGACCGAACATGCCTCTTGATACCGACCCTGCCTGCAAGTCCGCCTGCAAGTCCGCCTGCATGTCCGCCTGCATGTCCTCCTGCATGTCCGCCTGCCTGCCCGCCTACATGCCTGCCTGTCTGATACCTGCCTGGCTTCTTGATACCGAACTTGTATCGCGAGTACTCAGTACAGCACCGAGAACGACTCCGCGGACTTCACCGAAGAGGCACGTGTTCACACGACCCTTACTTGGACCAACGGAGTAAAGCGCGCATCCCCCCGCTCCCCCCATCTCCCCTCCATAAACGCGGAACCGAAATTGGCGCAAGGCCGGCCGGCGAGTGGCGGCAGGGGGGGAGGGCGTCTGGACAACAACGACGACAACGGGCGGATGGAGCGCGCGTGAGCTACTTGGTTTCGGCGTTGGGGTTGAGATATCGTCCTCTCCATCTCCCTCTCTCTGATTAGGTAGGTATCGCAATAATCCGTACGGAATAGGTTCCCCCTTGTATGTGTGGCTGGCGCGCTAAGTACCATTCCGGTACTGCGAAGCGAATGGGAAGCGATCGTCAGTCACGCAGTCTTGCGCTGCTCGCTTGGCTCTTAGATGAAGGAGGCAGTCCCCCCATCCCCCATTTCGCTAGCCCCCCCCGCCTGGTATTCCGCATCCCCCGTTCAGCTGGAGATGTTGGAAATGCCGATATCACCACTAGTAGGCACGCCGGCGGAAAGGAGCGAAACAAGGCGGGAGAGGGGACGGCGGAGCGAGGCAAGACGAGGCGAGGCGAGGCGAGGCGAGGCTAGGCAACTAAGCCAGGCAACTAACTACCTATAGGCTATCCCGCAGGCTCTCCTCTCTCTTCTCACGCTCTCGGCCGCCCTCGCCGGCGGCGTGGGGGGATAGCTGAATAAAAAATAAGTAAAAGTCGAGTAATCCCGGCAACGGATGGTAGGCCAGCAGCCCAGTGGGTTCGAGCAGATCCAGGAGGACGCACATACCTTGTAGAAGCTACATGGAGTGCCTGGATAGCCCTTTTACCTAGCACGCCTAGGTACACGGGACTACCACCACTCGACACCGCCTAGCGCCTCCACGGGGGCAAAGACGGAAGCTAACTGGCGGCCTTGACCTTGGCCTACCCCGGCCTGTGGTGACGGCGACGGGAGAGAGAAGAAACTACCGACGTCGGCAGCGTCTCGTAGGAAGAGAGGTGCATCTGGGGAAGGTCGTGAACGGCGGCGCGGCGCCTATTCGTCGAATTCGTTGCTGGCTGGGCGTTGGGGCGTTTTCGCGGCACGGAATACTCGGTAGAGAGAGCGGCGTAGTGCAGCTTCGAATCCGCAGTGGAGATGGACGTCCATGTGGTTGGGCTGGAGCCGGTACCTGGTACTTACAGGCAGGTACCCGGTATAATTAGGTACGGGTCTGGCTGAGACGGACTGCGGCTGTCGGTGGCTGTCGGCGATGTGCTAATCCGTACAGCGCCCTACCTATAGCAGCGATAATAAGCGTGGTGCTCATACAGTTCCAGGGCTTAGTCGCCAAGCCGGGCTTTTTCAGAACAGACTTCCCGGCTGCGCATCTCCGCCATTTCTATTACTGGGTACAGGTAACTACATACCTAATTATTACCTTTGTTTTTCACCAAAGTCACGGAGCACTCCGTACCTGTGTACGTACTTGTTTTCAGAGTACGGACTGAGCACACCGCGACTGTTGTTGATCGCTCGCTCTTCCCGCGGGCCCCAGCGTGGCAACGATGCGAGCTCGCTAATGGGCCTTTATGCCAGTCGTTTGCGGACACCGAGTCCCACGCTACTAATCGCTCATGAAACATGGCTTGCCAGGCCGGAATCCGCATTCCACGGTCTCTAGGTCCAGCCCCGAGCGTCAGGCGCTGAGCATCCAGCATCCAGCGATTTCAACTCCCGGCATGGCGCGCGGGGCGGGGGACTCCGGCCATTCGGTGGGCTGACGAAGGTATTCGGTCTTGTCTGAGGAAGGAGGCCGGTGAACCCCTGACTGGGAGATCGAAAAGTGGGATGTCTTACTCACAACAAGGACAAGGGCCCGGCTGCCCTCCAAGGAGCAAAGCACTAAGCTGTATCTGTTGGGTACTTACGAGATCGAGTCGGCGCGGCGAGGAAGGGGGAGACAGGATGAGACATAAAGAGGACGAAGAGGGCAGGGAAAGGGCTATTGACACAACCTGTTGCTAGCCCAACTGCTGGCCCAACTTACTAACCCCCCAACCGTAATGCACACAAGAGAGTCCGTAAACAGTGGCAGTTAGGAAACGTAATCTGCCAGATCTGCGATCCGGGCGCTTGATTCGCACTAATTTCAGGACACCCCTCGTCTCTTGGTAAGCTTCATCTTGCCTCGCCTCGGGGCACAGCTCTCCGATAGGGTTACTTCTTCGTTTGTGGGTTGATGGCCCCCTGAAGTCCTGGGTAAGTACCTATCTAGTATCGGAAATGCTTGCGACGTTCAATCAGGCCAGAATGGGCGTTGTCATGCATCTTCAGGTCGTAATCGCCCTAATCTTCCCTTGCTCCTGGATTTTTTTAATCGTACCGCAGCCGATTTGAAACCGAGGGGGGAAGATTAGAAGGAGGAGCGCCCCTAATAATTGAGGTCAAGTTATCCTGGAGGTTCCTAGACCGAGTGAGGACTATATCCGGTTTCTTTTCTGCCGGAACTGAAGGGCGAGGCCCCCATCGATCATCGTGTCCAGAGCATCCTCCTTGTGGCCCTGGTACCCCGATACAAGGGGTGGGGGCATGGCTGGAGCGCCCTTTCGAAAGCACATCGTCCGCCTCCCTAATCTTCAAATCTCGTTTTGCCAAGCAGCGTTCCTGCCATGGACACGAGGCCCAAACGCATCGAACGGCCCCCAATGAGAAGCGCGTGAGAGAACGTGGTGGCAGACCGGATCGTGTCACTGGTCGGGAAATTCCAGGGCCACCCGGAAGCTGAAAACGGAGGCCTAGAGAGCGGTCAGGAAGGCTGGGGTGGCTGCCTTGGCTGCCTCGCACCCTGGGCCTTGCCTCTTAATCTCCCGTTGGGCTACAGCCGTCGGTGTTGACTGGTAGAAACGGGGGCCATGTGGACGATAGACCGCCACCCACTCTCATCTCTCCTGTCGTTGCTCGTCCATAGCTGCTGTCCTACTTCGGAAGATTTTAGGGATGCTAGGCAACATGGGAGAGATGTACTTGCCCTCCCGGGCAAAAGCAGACAAGAGACGAGAAAAGAAAAGAAAAGAAAAGAAAGCGAGAGATGGAACCGAGATCAAACGAACCAAGGCGCAACAAGTGCCGATTGTGCGAGGCCCATGCAGGGCAAAAGAAAGCATCCAGTCCCCTAGAGGGCGCAATCATTTAGGTGGGGGCAGGTCGTCCCTCGCTAGCACCAGGGGTGCCGTAATAAGGAATTGTATAGGGCCAATGGCAAAGCTGATTATTGTCGAGGGAGGCAGGAGCGAGATCTCCTCGGCCGCAAGAAACGGGGGTGAATTGGGCACACTCACCTCCACGCCGCATTGGGGAGGGGGGTCTGAGGGGGGGGTTGCCGACTGGGTTATTCGCCCCCCTCTAGGAAGAGCTGGTAGAAAGAGGGAGGAGAGCCATTATCCTGCTAAGGAGGGGGAGTCGATGGATCATGGTAGTGAAGCCCGGGTTGCATGCGCGGTTGCGATTCGACGGCTCAATCTGACGAGCCTCTACTGGCAAGAGGGGTCCGGCGAATGCCTATTCGCCGTCCAAGAGCTGGGGGTCCGAGGGCCATTTGTCAGAGCTCCCCACGTCATGTCTCCTTCACCAGGCAACGAACATGACGTCCGGGCCAGCCGGCTCAGCGGCGTTACGAAGGAAACAAAACCGAGGGAGGCTCACCGCCTTGCCTGCGAGTCAGTACGTACCGGGGAAGAGCCTGACGGGGCGGTTGTATCCCGTACTGTCCCGAATGTCTATGTTCCAGCTAGGCCGGTACGAGGCCGTCACTGCACCCGGTTCTCTTGCCGATGACCTCGTGTTCTCAGGGATGCGTTGTCATTTCATCGCTCCGTTGACAGCGGAACATGTTGTCCCCCCCTCCTTCGCCCTCCCCCGAGGCCGGAACGGCGCTGCAATACGTTGTTAGCCTTAGCAGGATGATAGCCTGAGACTGGAGTTCCGGCCGGAGGATGCATGAGCGGCCACGGCCATGCATGACACTTACTGCAAGAAGGCATGGGGCACATGAAGATGGAAGGTTTGCCGGTTTCTGTCTCTGACATACGGAAACGAATGGTGCCTTCGGGGACTTTCCCACCCACAGTCGGTCTGGGTGGGGGCTGCTGGCGTGATAGCAAGTCTCCGGGTGTGTGTCGGGAGCCGCATGGCTCTAACGTAAGGCTAGGGTTCTCAGCATGGTTGGGTCGCAAGTAATTGCACTTTTCAATGTATTTGAACACGCAAGAGTCAGGGGCCAATGATCCGATCTCCCTAGTTGAGGTGGCTGATGGGGATCGGAACCGGCCTGCGGACAGCAGTAGAACGGCGCGGCGGCCAGCGGCCAAGTGAGCAGGGGTGCAGGACGGCGCAACAAAAAGACGGCGAGTAGTTGTAGATCCTCCGGTTTGATTGGACCCAGAGAAATTTTATCTCGGGCGTGGGGGTTCCCCGGTGTTGGTCCCCGTTAGTCACGCGTGGGGTTTCCAATGACGAGCGTGTTTTCGCTTTTTTTTATCGAGCAGAATTCAGGGGCGGTGGCCCCTCTCTCGCTTCTTGCTTCCTGGGGCGGACGCAGGCGACACCAGCCTCGCCAGTCCACCAGGGATCTCATCGCAGGCCAACTCCGGACCAGACATCCATGAAGACATCCACGACAAACCAACGGTGTGGTCCGTACAAGTGCGCCGTATCCCTCCGGGCCTTGGCATGTTCGGGTTGTCGAGGCAGCAGGAATATCATCTCACTACCGGGCGTGCCACAGTCTCGATTCTGCACACGTGCCTGTCCTTTGCCTTTCCTGTGCTCGGTGAGGGGTGACGAAGGAGGGGTGTGTGCGACGCTGCAGAAGCTGGGCAGTTATCATGACTAAATAGCTTCTGGCCATGGCGCGCCTTTGCGGGCCGGGTGAGGGTGGCCCAGTGCCGCACCTGCACGAGGCCGGCTGGTCATTCTGCTGCTCCTTTTTCCCCTTCCGTCGTAGTCTCGTAGAGCAGAGCGACACATGCAGCCTGCACGTCCACGGTTGCTAGTCGCACATCAGCGGGCTTAGCAGTACCCAATTAGACGGCCCCGACGGGGGGATCGCCGGTCAACCAGACCTCCGGGAATGCCTTTGGCGAGCCGACAGGGAATCCGAGACCGCTAGTCCCAAGAGGGAATCTGCCTCACGCTAGCAGGGCGGCCAGAAAAGCTGAACACCATCAGTGCGATGTTGTCATTGCACTCCCCCGTCACGGTCCACGGCCGGGTCGAGTTCGCGCTCGACCGGGGTAGAGTTCCAGCAACAGCGAGAAGTGAAGACCGGTGGGCGTATTTGTAAGGAGAAATGCATGGTCGATCGAAATTCAATGCGCCACTGTTGGTGTTGGCAGCGTCCTGTCAAGGCCTCGGGCTGTCGAGGCCTCGGGCGTAGGGCCCCGTGTGTTCTCCGTAGGACAAGGGCGGTAGAGGTACGAGAAGTGCGCCGGCGAGGAGAGCTTCTGTCTCCAGTCGTGTTTCCTGGGCCTGAGTATTCAATCTGCCTTCCTGCTAGCCCATCTGCATAGCGAAGCAGTGGGCGGTGACGTCTAGGGGATAGCGGACAGCTTGGCTTTCGTGGCTGAGGCTGTGACGGAGAATTACGGAGTGCGGGAGGTCCCTTCATTGTTGGATGCGCTTTCTCCTTGACGATGCGATCCTTTCGGGGCGTCCCATTGCTCCTCTCGCCCCGGTATCCTGGAATCCGGGGGTTAGCGGGTTTCCCGTCGGTTTGCTGCGTGGGATCGATTAGGGGCGTTGATTGGGCCTCCCGGCTTCCAGCCCTTGCCCTGGACCCAAGCGACCAAATGAGATCGCCAACCAAAAAAGGTCTGCTAATAACAATATCACGAGGATCTCCTTTGCCCTGCAGTGGGCCGTTAGCACGAACCAATCTAAGCAACTCAAGCCACCAAGACGGACTTGTAGCGCTCGAGCCCGACGTCATTTCTCAGCCGGCAAACGGTACAGACAGCCTGGCGCTATGGCGGCGCCTCCTGTGCGAAAGGGCATCAAGACAGGCGGTCTGACGAGGGCGAAAAATGCCAGAGAGTAGAGAGCGTAATGGCGGCCATGGCGGTGGCGCGTGAGTGTTTCCGGCAGCGCTCAGGACCCATCGTAAATCGCTGCAGGTGAGCGGCGCGGGCGCAAGGTTGGAAACTCCCTTGGGTGGTTGAGACGGGGCAACCCGTATTTGGATGCGAGGCCCAGGGCTCTGGGCTCTGGCTCTGGGCTGGAAAAGTGACAGATCACATCCTGGCGAAAGTGACTGCGACCTTCGTGGCGCCATGAGAATTGCTAGCTAGGCAGGTACGCCAGCAGGCACGACGGGGGAGCCCCAGAGTGCAACATTCGGTGAAGAGATACAAGCGACAGTCCCACTCGCCTCCCCCGGCGGTACCAGCGGAGCGTCGGTGTAAAATTAGCACCGTGGGCTAAGCCAAGTCCGTCCCTCGCGGGTAGGCAAGCAGGGTAATACCCCGTATGCAGGATGTGACATGGAGGAATCTGCGCACTCGAGCACCTCCATGGGCTAATTACCGACTGGCCACTGCGCAATGGAGCGGCTGCAGAATGATAGCACGGTTTCGTCCCCGATGCGTCAGCAATCCGCCGACCCTCGGTGGAGTGCGTGCGACGGAAAGGAAGGCGGTCGGCCTCGAGAACGGAGCACGGAGAGGAGAAGGGAGTCAAGAGCGCAGCTGTCGATGTCGCATGCCGCACGTCGCATGTCTTCGTGCCGTCCGGGAGCGGAGGAGGCACTGCGGGAGAGCCAAGACGGAAGGGACCCCCCACACTAGCCGAGGCATGGCGACATCATCTCATTTATTCGAGTAACTTAGACGAAAAGAGGCTCTCACCGCCAGTCTAGGCAGAGTGCGGGACGGCAAGATCGGCCGCGGAGGCTCCATGTACCTGGGTGCTTGCTGGACAGCAGCGGACGCTGGGTAGTGAAAGCGTGTTGCTACGCCGGCGTTTCTGAAGCGACAATGAATCGGCGGCGTCGAGACGAGGCTGGGGAGGTACGTATATACAGGCCTGAAGATTGAGTACGGACCTGAGCGAAGACGTTCCAGCGGCATGAAAAGTATGATTCGCGGATGAGACCCCCATCTGCCCGTGGGGAGTACTGAATGCTCGTAGAAGTTCGGAGTGGATGTTTGGTAAATGATGAGAAACTCCAAATGATGATAAACTCTTTCGCTTTTTCCCTAGGTCGTCTCTCAATTCACTGCCCCCACCCGCTTCCAGGTTCCCTCCACCTTCAAAATAAGAGGTAGGTACTTGTACCGAGTACATAGCACTTGCCTAATCTAGCCACCTGCTGCGGGGACGAGACGCACATAACTAGCGCGCAACTACGAGGCAGCTGCGATGATGCACGACGAGAGAAAAGGCAGGCACGCGTGGAGGGAGGGAGGCCAGGCAGGCCCCTCTCGTGGCCGTCTCGGTGGCCAGCCACCACGTCTCCCCACCTCCACGCCAGAAGATTGCATTTCTAACACCGACGGAAAGGCACCGCTGGGGACTCGGGACACCACCGATCACCGCCACTGCGCACATTCGGCTTCCAAATGGAGGGACGAGACGAGACGCCCGGGGAGCTGGGGAACTCTATGCTGACCCGCGCTGCCGAACCCCCCCCCCCCCCGCGCGCGCACCCCCAGCATCACTTTTCCAGTCCCACCCACACACGCGTCTTGCCCAAGCGACAAAAGCCATCACGGGCGATAGCACAACCCGTATACGAAGCACAGGTAGAGGACGGAGGGTTCGTTCGGGCCACGGCGTCCAATATTCAGCCTCTTGCCAAGACAAAAGGTGGTGTTTGTTTACTAGGTCCGGAGTAGTCTGCATCTTTACGGAGCACCCTCAGCAATGAACGACCGGGCCGGAGCGACAAATTACTGACATACTAGGCGATGTGGCGGCCAAAAGCCCACTCTGCCATACGCGGATGCATCTCCGACACCCACCCCAGCCATGCGTCCCAGCAGACCTTCTAATTGCGGCTCGGGCTGTTCAAACCAGGCAATTAGCGCGCTGATCGGGAAATTGGCGAGGGGTCTGTTTCAATATCTTCTCCCTTAGCACCTTGGAGTCCGCAGGAGGGTTCCATGGCGCAGATGACAGCGGCGGTCTTCCGCAGGCGGAGGAGGGCCGGCTTGCAAGAACAGGAAAACCTCGCGGCGGTGTGCGGCCGGTGCTGCTGCAAGCAGTGCAGAGCGCAGGACGACAGGCACACACACTTCTGCCAAAACAGCATGCTGGGCCGTTGACGGCAGCAGCAGCAGGACCGAGGCCAGCACGGTGGTTGTAGTCGCGCATGCTCGATCCTAGAGAGGCCTTCCCAGAGTGGCCTAGGAACCCCCTCGATGGGTGTCCTCGCTCATTCAGCCTGGTCGCCAGCCCGCACGCCGTGCTGCCCCAGGCGCGGGCGCGGGCTTATCGTGGAGTCACCCCCCCCGCCCCTGCTGGGTATCGGCGTAATGCAGGGCAGGGAGGCAGGGGAGCAGGCCAAGGGACCTTCCGTGCACGAGGCGACATAAACTTGTGCTGGTGGGGAGGAAGGAGAGCAGAAAAAGAAAAGAAGAAAAAAGAAAACGACAACCGGCTACACAAGCACCACATACTCGCGCGCAAATCTACGTGCAACCAGAGCACAAGGCGAGATCCATCTGACGATCGTTGCACCGCTGCGGCGCGCCTTATGTCGACCTCCGGCTTCTCGTGTGCCTCTCTCGCTTCGCCCACCCCCGCAGGCGGCCGTCTTCCCTCTCGCCGGTCTTCCGCTCGCCGGTCGTGTGGCTGCTGCGCTGTGGCCCGTCCCAACGGAAGGGTTCGAGTCCGTGAGCACCGCACTGGCGGCACGTTGGGCTTGACCACTGGCCTGCCAGTCTGCCAGCCTTCCCCTCCCGCGAACGCCTGGTCGCCTTAGCCATTACCTCCTCCGTACCATCCCTCGCAAAACGAAGCCGGTGTGCTTTGCGTGCTGCATATGCTAGCCCGACACGGGCGTCGCTCTATCCCAGTTTGCCGCGTTGGGAGCCCAAAGTACATCTCAGTACCTAACCAATGCGGTGCGTTCCTATCCTTGTACGAAGGAGGCACAGGAGCAGGGAACCCCCTGGCAATAGCCCGTCCTTCCAGGCCGGCCTGCCCGCCCTCATTTTTTTACCTTATTGCTACCTTTTTACTTCTCACTGCCTCGCTCATTATCACACCCTGCCCCTGCCTTCCGCCCAGCGGCTGGCTCCCCTTTTTAGCGTCCGCAGACCCCGTGCCAGATACCTTCTTCCCGCACCCTTGTCCGCGTCCTGAGGATGCCTCCCACACCTCGTCCTGCCGGGGTGGGAGGGGAAGGCAGCGACAGCTAGCTGCTCTGCAGAGAGAGAGGAGCCGGGCCAGACGTTCCCAACCCCGACTTAGCACGAACGGAGCTCTCAGCAGAGAATCTCTCCCTCTCCGTTCGGCTCCGATCCTATTTAGTATACCTACCGTCCTCGCTCTCGGAGAGGGCCTCTCGGCGAAAGCCACGGCTGGCCTGTTCGCTCTCGGCCTTGACCGGCCGGGCCCCTCGACAGGGAGGCGAGAGTTCGTGCTGAGGTGCCGCTACTGTGCAAAATTCTCTCACGCAGTCCCCTCCCGCTCATTACGTCCCCCCAAACGAACGGCGGTCCGACGTGTCACCCGCTGCCCTACCGACTGTACGCCCACAGATGGGCAGGCCGCCTCGAGCCCCATCCCCCAAGCCTGCCTGGGTCTCCTCGACCATACACCCCCTGCCCCCAAACCGCCCCTCTTTCCCAGACCTGGTTCACTTCGCTACCCCGGCCAGCTCCTGCACCTTGGCCACTATGGTGGGGGTCGGGATGGAAGCAAGCAAATCGCGAGGTGCAGTCTGCACAGAAGTACCTATGTACCTATGTACTTCCCTCGCACACATTCTCCCTCTGCCCTTTCCCTCCTCTCGCCCTCTCCGTGCTAGCTTCAAACGCCAGGGTGATGCTCCCTGCCTGAGTGGTGCCCTCCCACGTACCTCCATGTACGGCCAGGCCACCTGAGCATCGACAGCCAGAGGTGTTATTTGACGATCTCCGTAGCGGCATGGCTTCCCACTCGATTGGCTCCTTGATCCGTGCCCCCGTGCACGTCAGTCGGAACCGGCTCCCAAGTATTGATATACCCTGCCTCACACCCCTCGCCCTCTCGCCATCTCTCCCAGTCGGTTGCTCTCGACCGAAGTCGACCAGAGTCGGCAACGTCAACATAGTCCCAAAGCACATGACGAACCTGGTCCGTCGACCTTGACTGGCTCCGGCTCTTCCTCCCATCGCCCCTCTCCTTTTCTCCTCTCTGCGTATGTCCTCGGCCGGCGGACATTTGCTTTCCCTGTGTTGCCTCGCTCCCTCTTCGCGGGCCTGACTCTTCCGCGGCGGCAACTCCCGTTCTGCGACGGTACGCCCCATAGACATAGTACACACAAACAAGATCTTCGACTCGCTCCGCTGCTGTCTTCTCTCGCCCGTCCGCGGCCTCTTCCCGGAGGGCGACCGTCCCCGTAGTCTTGCTCCGTGGCAGGACTGCCCAACACCGGCAAGCTGGCTCTCGCGGCTCAGCCCCCGGCGCCGACGAGCTGGGGAGGCTGGCCCCAGCGGCACCGCGGCGCCGACTATGTCATGATGGACACGCCCGTGATGCCCTACGACTCCCGGCCGACGACTTCGGCTCCCCTCCAGAGGACACTGCTCGCATCCCACTTCATGATGGGCACGCCCCACAGCGCCGCGCCCATGACGAGCCTGCCGCCTTCGCAGTATACCCCGCAGCTTCCACTGAGCTTCAGCCCATACGCCTCGTCTCCCACAGGTCTCGCGTCTCCGTTCCGGCCGCCGTACCCCGAACGTCCCACGCTGGGTCTGTCCTCACTATCTTCGCTGTCCTCCTCCCTAGAGCCGGACCTCAAACGCGAAGGCGCCCCGTTGCTCCGGGAGCATCCCCAACCGCCCCTCGCGTCCGTGGACGGTACCAGGAGCCCGTCCGTGCATGGCGAGCCGCGGACGGCGTCACTACCTCGGCCGGCAACGTTGGGACCTGCAGCAAAACCTCTGGTCGGGAACACCGGGTCTCCTGGGTCCAGCCAGGCGGAGTTCTCTACTGATGTAGACAACCTGATGAAGGCCATCCAATCCAAGGCGGAGGCAGACGCGATCGCGAAGAGCGTTGACAGCCAGCAATATCTGCAGCACCAACAGAACCAGCAGCACCTGCAGCACCCGCAACACCTGCAGCACCAGCAGCATCCGCACTCGTATCAGCAGCATCCCTACCAGCAGCAGCCAAAGTTACCGCAACCGCCACATCTCCCGCCGGTGTCTCCAGAGCAGGTAAGCCCTTCGACGAGAGAAGACGCACACGGGATGGAACCTGGGAGCTAAAGAAAGCCGAGAGACAGGAGGGCAAGCCGCCACGATATATGTATGAAAAGAAGCACATATGCAATATCCCCGGCTGCGGCAAGGCCTTTTACCAGAAGACGCATCTTGACATCCACCGGCGAGCTCATACCGGCGAAAAACCCTACGTAAGTCCGGCCCTGTCTCTCCCGGGGAGAGCCTTCCCACTCGTGACAAGGCCACTTACTAACGCCGCCTCAGTTGTGCGAGACATGCGGTCGAACCTTCTCGCAGCTAGGCAATCTGAGGGTAAGCTCGAGTCAACTCTCTCCGTGATCTGTACCAGTGGACTAGAGGACCATGCTGACTCCTGTCAAAGACGCACGAGTATCGCCATTCGGGCAAGAAGCCTTTCCCCTGCGACAAGTGCGGGAAGCGCTTCGCCCAGCGCGGCAACCTCAGGGCCCACCTCAAGACTCATGAGCAGGGGAAGCTGTTTGAATGCAAGCTGGAGAAGTGCGATAAGCGCTTCACCCAGTTGGGCAACCTCAAGGTCGGCACCTCGCACCCTCCAGGACGGCGCGAGGAAAACCGGGAAGTCCGAGGCTAACTTGCAACAATGCTAGGCCCACCAGAACCGATTTCACACAGTTGCCCTCAAGGCCTTGACGTCCAAGTTCGCCTCCATCGTGGATATCAGACAGGTGTCCCCGGCCGATCGCGAGCTGTTCGAGTACTTCGCGACGTTGTACAAGCACAGCAACAAGGGAATCAAGGGTCGGGGCCGAGACCGCAGGGTCGAACCCGTCACATCCGCCCCTTCGTCGTCGCCTATTAGCCCCGACGTGGCGCTACCACCACCGCCGCCACGCTTTATCGGGCAGCAGCAGCACCCGCAACGCCAACCACAACAGCAGCATCAACAGCAGCCGCAACAGCAGCAGCAACCGCCACAACTTCAGCAGCCGCAGCAGCCGCCCCCGCCGCTACCGCAGCAGCAGCAGCAGCGCCAGCAACAGCAACAGCAACCACGCCCCATGTCTCAGGCCGCCGCGGTCGGACCGGCGCAGCACCACAGTCCTTACCTGCCCAACGCCTACAACGTAGGCCGTCAGGGCGGCATCCCTGGTATGGTGCTGCCTATGCCGCCTCGAGACCCGCGTGGCGCCTTCGATCTATACGACGCCGACCAGGAGAGTCTCGCCGGAAGCGGTACGGGCTCGACGACGACGGGTACCATGTACGAAGACGACGGCGGCCGCAGCGACCTGGCCTTTGGCGACCGCATCTACTAGTGTCTCACGACTACGACTACGCCTGTCGACAGCCCAGCCTCTATCCCTCTTCTTTTCTTTTTCTTTCCTTTTATTTTTTTGGGCCCTTCTGGACTCTGGCCTTTGGAGTTTACTAGGACTTCACACCACATGATACCAGGAGTTGGCGACCCCAAAAAGCTTACTTTTTAGCCAGCCTACGAGGGTTATACGACGGAACTTTACATCTTGGTATATTATATCTTGGGACTTTATATCACGGAACGTGAATACGGGCTTGGAAACCAATACATTTTACGACAGCATGGGAGGAAAGGGTCAGGGCTATTACGGCTTAGGATGAGGGGAGGGTGGCGTTTACAAGCTTTTACGGGCTTTTCCCCATCTGTTTGTGCTTCTAGGCATATATACCATGGGGAAAAAGGGATACGGGTCACCGGGAAATGGAAGGAAGCATCATTCATGGGTAGCATGGGGATGGGTAGGTATGGAAAGCTAGCGGCAAGCATGGCTTGGGAATAGGTACCTGTGTACTTAAGCGTTCGGGACATCTTTCATGGGAGGAAAGTTTCTATCACTGTCACTACCTCTTGTCTTTGTTGACCCCTCTTTCTCTTTCCCTCTCCATCCCGCCCTATATATATATATATATATAATACGAGTATGATACTGTGCGCGTCTTATAATTAACCGCCTCTGGAGAGCTGGGGAGCGCAGTGAAGAGCCTGCCCTGTGTTGTGTTGCCCTTCCTGAGATGTCTACTTCACGTCAAAGACTTCACCTTTCGACCTGTCCACCTACCTTCCGTTGCCAGTCCGAGCCTCTGTCTCCGTCATTTTTCGTTCTGGACGATAGCATACTTCTCTCCCGTCTCCTCTCCATGGACGCCCCGGGTCCCGCTCAAGCTTACCCGCTCCTCTTCTTCGACGGGGAAGAAAAGAAAAAAGCAAGCCAGAGCGGACCTTCCCTGCGTGCGTGCACACGTTCATCTCGTCCATGCCGCGGCTACCTCTAGTGGGGAGACTCAGAGTGGGGGACATTGAGAGAGAGAAGAGACAGGCAGACAGGGGGGGCTGCGTTAACTTCGATGAAACGATGGGGCCAGGCTAGACCAGGCCAGACCAGGCGAATACAGGGCCATCTGACATGGTCGCTATTGTTTTTTTTTCTTCCGCTCCCGTGCCTGCCGTTGTTTGAACGAACGGGCCCGGTTGTTTGCTTGCCAATCAAACCGTCCAGACGAGGCGGGCGCCCAAGCGGCTCTGGCTCCGGCTCTGACTCCGGCTCTGGCTCCGGCTCTGGCACTGGCCCTGGCGATCTTGCTGATGAGCGAAACGGAAGCTTTCCCAGTTCACTTACCCTACGTTCATCGGCTTGCACCTACACTGGGGGGTAAGCATGCTGTTACTACTATTGGACTAGCAGACTATACACGGGTTCGCTTCGTGAACGGCCCGGCCGGTCGGGCTCATCACATTGCCGCCCCCTGCCACTGACTGTGTACCAGAGGTAGGTACACGTAAGTAGTAGGTAGTCACACTTACTACCGTATTTGTCATTGGGTTTATCCCTTGGTTATGTACTTCCCTTTCGTAATCCGGCGGAAAGAAGGTGAAAAAGACTCGATTCGGGAGCGCAGTTAGGCAACCAGCCCCTCTCTGCAGTCTCCAGCTGTATTGCTCGGCCGGAGCCGCAGCGACTGACTGTCCGGCCGGCCGGCCCTTCTATTGCTTGCATCGGTAGTAAGACAGGGGGGGCATCAGGTGACAGCCTACAGCCGCTGTTTCTTCTTCATCTTCTTCCTCTTCATCTTCGCGCGGGTATCGTTCATGCCCACGCCCCGTTTCCCTGTGAGGGGAAATGATATGACTGCTCTTTTTAAGCGCTCGTGACCCTTTTTTCTGGCCTCCTTGCATGCGTATGCGTGCCCAGCACCGCCTCCGCCTGCACGCGCGCATCTCGGCACTCCTCCCCTCCAACCAATGCGCGGCACGGAAGCTGGCAGGACCCGAGCTGAAGGGCCGAGCCAGCTCCTCTTCGTATGCAAAGCAGCAACGGAGGCCCAGGGGAGGTTGTAACTTGATCAAAACGCGGCAACATCGTTCCGGTCGGCCCCTCACGGGATAGGTAGGCACTTAGGTTAGAGAAAGAGAGAGGAAGAGAAGAAGAGAGGCTCCCGGTGTGTGCATGTGTGTACTTCGTACGTATTATCCAGGTGTGCGCGACGACGGAGGTCCAGGAAGGGGAGTGGGATTAGCGGTAGTAAGATTAGCGGGAAGCGGGCGGACGCAACGGACCAATGGCGAGGCGTGGGACAAGACGTCAACTTCATGGAGTCGCTACTTCTGCAAAACAAAAAGTGGGTCAAGAGGGGAATTGAAGGAAGGAGCGACTGGACACACAGCCCACGCACAGACACAGCACAGAGCAGAGAAAAAGGGAAAAATCAGAGATGGCGACGAAAAGAGAGAAAGACACAGACGAGAGAAAGGACAAGAAATGCCGCATCACATTGCAGCGCAGCGCGTCTGCTTGCGTCGTGCTGCGTTGCTTTGCGTTGCGTTGCTTCGCGTTGCGTTGCGTTGCGTCCAAAATCGCGTCGCACGGCACACGGGGACAAGGCCAGACAGTATCCTTCTTCTTTGTCTTTATTTTCTCAGTCTTATTTTCGTCCCGCTCCATTGGGTCTCGGACTTCGCACCCACCCATGCAGCCTCTGCAGCCTCTGTAGCCTCCGCAGCCTCTGCAGCCCTCTGCAGCAAACCGCAGCTTCTCGCCCACTCGTCCACCCGTTAGCTCACCGGTCTCCGCCTTTGCTCGCCTCTTAGTCTGCCCCTAGTCCCCCCCTAGTCGTCCCTAGTCGCCCCCTGGTCGGCCCTGATCCCTCCAGACCCGACTTACTGCCCGTCGTCTGCACCAGACGGCTGCTGGACACATGTCCCAGTCGGTGTGGAGAGAGGCAGCAAGCGAGAGCGTGCCACGAGGACGGACATACAGCCACTCCGTGATATCCTCTCTCTCTCTCGACGGAGGGCGCAGCGACGCTCATTGGGAAGACGGCGGGGCATGGAGAGCGCCCGAGGCCGCCGACTGGCGCCGACTGGCGAGGAGGGGCCGTAAGGTATCACGACATCCGTCAGGCGGCGCATCAATCAAGATCAGCCTCCGGCGGGTACACACTCGCACTTGCGTGCGTGCCCGTGCGAGGGGTGTGCTTGGAACGAGCTTGGACGGTTCCGGATAGTTTTCGGAGCGTCGACTTCATAGGAGACGGAAGAACGAACGAGTTCGGGAGCACGAAGGCGACCGGACGTCGTCGGTACTACGGACAAAGAAAGCCAGTGATAAAAGACCGGCCGGCGATAAAAGGTCAACGACAAAAGACCAACGACAACGAGCAGGGATCAAATTGGCCAAGGGGCGGGAGCGCAAGAGAGAGAGAGAGGGAGAGACGTGAAGAAGAGACCCCATACAAAACGTAATTCCCGCATCCCACACCGCACCACCCGCTCACCCTCTACTAACTCGATGCGTACCGGGCTGCAGATGACGCCAAAACAGGAAACAAGGCAGGACTTCCCTCCTCTCACGCCCTCTCTTTTCTTTCTTTTTCCTTTTCCCCAAACGCCGCCCCGACGGGCCAACGCCCGCCCGCGCAGGCGGGCGGCGAGAAACAGGCTCACGTGGTCGTCGGGAGTGGCCGTTGGGAGCTGAGGAGCTGAGGAAGGGCGGGAGGGGGGGGGGGCGAGGCTATCGCTCCTCGCATCCGCCGTCCCTCGACCCTCCGGCCCGGCCACCATCAGATAGTAGGTCGCTGCCACCTAGGTAACATACCACCCACTTACGCATGCATGAATGCATACGACCTACAGCTCCAGTCTCCGTACACTCCGACTCCGTAACTTACGACAAGCACGCTCCGTACCTGCCGCTTGTCTTCGGTTATCCTAGCTCGTCCTCGTCGCTTGCCCCTCCCCTCCCCTCCCTCCGCTCCCATTCCCCTTGTTTCACTACCGAGCTGCGGTACTCCGTACCTACATCCCCCTCCGTGGGTGTCGTGTGTACGGATCCGTACGTGCCCATCCATCCCACCGTCCATCCCACCGTCCATCCCACTCATCACTCAATACACCACCCAGAATGGTAGCATTACAGGGAAGGCCTGACGGGGTAGGCAGGTCTGGGCGCCTGCTGCTCCTCCTTTAGACAGACACGGTGCTTTTCCGCTTCCTGGTATCGGTCCCCCCACTCGCGCGCATCATTTTCGTCTTTCTGTGTCGCCCTCTGTCTCCCTCCCTTCCATCTCGTTCCTCCTCCCCCCATTCTCTCACCGCCCTGCCAAGAAGAGGCACCGACAGCTCATAACAGGTAGGGGTGGAGCTAGAGCTGGAGTGGTGCAGGGCTAGAGTAGGCTGGCTGGCTGGCTGACAGACTGCTGCGCCTGCTGTTGCCCCGAGAGGCCGAGGCCCAGCCGATCATGAAGTCTGGTTCGATCGACCGCGGGGGCGCCTCACTACGACGGAAGAGCAGACGAGAGACAGCAAAATTACTCAGTATGTCTTGCTGCAATGTCGTCCGCTTTTGGTAAAGATTACCGGCCCGCGTGCGATACGGATGCTAGTGCACTGAAGGACGTACCCCTTGCGTGCATGACTCCTCGGTGCGGCTCACATTCACCCATACCTAAGTAGGTATCTAGCACCTGCCACTGCATCTGTTATGTTTGTGTGTAGCAGTAGGATTGCGCCTCTTCCTGACGACGACATACTCGAATGCCTCATTCGTGCGACGCAATGCGGAGACTGATAGGCAAGCAGGGGGGGTGGCCTACCCTACAGATAGGTAAGTGCCTGAAAGTACATAGGTAGGAACTTGATACTCCATACTTGGCTTAAGCTAGTCTAGGCAGTACGGCCCAGCCCCCGTCCTTCCTCTCTTTCCTTCCTCTGCGGCGCGGCACTCCGTACATCAAAGAGTCTCCCGCGTCCGTTGGCCCGATATTTGGACCGCTCGTGACATGCAGATGCAGATGCCAGGGGAGGAACGGAACGAGAGGGGGGGATTGGGAAAGGGGGAAGGGGAAAGGGGGAAGGGAGAATGGGGCGATGAACAAAAGTAAGGTACTTACCTACATACTCTCGCTTGTCCGCCTTCCACAGGGAGGGGGTGTATCTATCCGGGAGGGATATCTTGACCCCCCTCCCACCCCCTTCTCGGCAGAGGATAGCCTTTCTTATTTTCGCACGAAGTCATGGCCGTGGGGGATGGGGGGTTGGGACAGAGAGAGAGTTGAGAAGCCGGCCGCCGTCGACCGGACGATAGATGGGGGAGAGACAAGAAGGGGGGTGAGGGGGGAGTAAGAAAGGGAGAGACGACCTGGACCTGTCGAATATCCCGCGACATTTCCTTTAGGGGGGGGGGGGGGGGTAAA